>JAQZBX010018632.1:0-12797 GCA_029593785.1 Cabassous unicinctus | reverse complement strand
AGAAAAATGTAAAAAGCAATATTAGAAAAATGAAAAACGATCCTTGAACCTTACAGCAATAGAAAACTGCTACAAATTTTTTCTAAAGCTTACTCTCAACTTCTATACTTAGAGCATCATGGATTGGTAACAAACAATTTACAGATTGTTTACAAACAATCTGTAGACTACACTTTCAGGAATACTGCCTTATATTACTTCTTTAAATGCCAGAAAAAGCTCTGCTTGACCTGGGGAACTGGCATACTTTTTGTCAAACAGATGATGCAAATCCCATAATTCTTGGTGGTTCCTTTCTTTTTTTCTTTGACCACCAGGAAGCTCAAACCCAAATTTGCAGTTCAATTTTTTTAAAGATTTATTTACTTACTTCATTTTTCTTTTATTTATCCCTCCCTCCCCCTGCTCATTGTTTGCTCCCCTTCTCCAGGAGTCACCAGGAACCAAATCCAGGACTTCCCACATGAGAGGGGATTGCCTTACGCCCTGAGCCACATCGGTTTCCCGGGGCTGCAGCGTCTGCTGGCTTGTTGCACCTGCTCCTTGCAGCGGGGACAGCGTTAACTCATTGCGGCAGGGGTGGCATCTGCTTGTTTTCATTTGGGAGGCACCAGATCCGAACCCGAGATTTCCCATATGGTAGGTGGGTGCCCAACTTGTTGAGCCACTTCCACGTCCTTGCAGTTCAATTTTAATAGTCATATAAATGTAGCTATGCTCTAACTCTCTCCATAGTCTGGGTTCTCAACTCAATTTATATATTTTTTTCTCATTCTGACTTTCAGCTATTTAATTTTTTCTATTTAATGGTATTTATTATTTTAAGTTACCTCAATCTTCTATTGGCTTAGATATTACATATATAAACATAATTATGGGCAAACTACTAACTTGGTAACTGGGTACAGAGATGAACTATTTCAGATATACGGTAAGCTATTATGGTATGGAATCTCTTCAAGAGAGATTAGCATAAATGATTCATGTTTTTCCTTGAATAGTTTAACCTATGATTCTAGTCATTGTACCCAGATGTATAGGTTCCTGGAATAATGCATATAATTATTTAAATTTACAAATAAATATATTTGAAGTCTTTTAGAAGCCTAAATATGCACTTGATATGTATTCATCATCATATTTTTTGGGCTTTTCCCAGGACATGACCTAACTTTGCATCCCAGGTCCAGGATAAAACTGCTCCTTAGACACGGAGCCACTGAAGTACATATGGTACCATACATACTCTATGACACCACACTGCCTTCAAATCCTGGATGCAAATAGGATCCACCTCAAGAACTGTGCAAGAGTTCTTGGGTGTCCTTGGTGGCAAGTCATGGGAGCATAACCCACAAGTTGCTAGAGGACTGGGAGAAAGCAAAAACCTAGGGGACTGAGTAAGAAGGAGATTAACTCAACCTACACTAAGACTTGCAGAAACCTCCACTTTACATCTCTTTACCTTTACTTTCTCCACTTTACCCTTCTATTCCCTCATCTGTTTCTCCCCTTGTAAAGCAGAAAGAATTCATTTACTTCCTTTTCCAAAATGTACTCAAATACCATCCACTCAGTTCCCCAAGAAAGAAATTGTACTTTTCAGGTAAATGAAACATCAGCCAAAATGCCCAATAATCAGAGACTAATTGTTATGACTGTTAGTTCCTCTGATAAGATGAAGCTCTCAAAGCCTGTTCCTTAATATCTTGGTTGATGGCTTAGTCTAATAATACAATCACAGAACTAAAAATTGCATTTTGGTAATTTTTTTAGTTTGGTGGCCAAATTTTAAGAGAAATGACAAATGAAAATAATAACCTAAAACCACCCATTTTCTACTTATTTTTCCTGACCAAGAAGTGTGTCCTTTCTACTTTAAAGCCAACCCTTATATTGGTATTTTATCCCCATATCCCATACCCCATCCAAGATCTTCTACATCCTCCATCCATCCTCTTTATAGCATCTTCCTTCTTTCCCTGTCCCAGTTTTTTTTTTCCCCCTCTGTGGGCAAAATCTTCAGTGGGTATGACATTTGTAATACAGACTTAAGCAGGCAAAAAATGTAGATTTTTTTTTCTATAACTAAGCTGAACTTATATCTGGACCCCTATTCAGTTTAATAGCAGAAAAAACTCATCTAGTCCAAGTAAACTCAGTCACTTGATGGGTCTCAAATTCTCCTGGTTAAATAGCCAAAGAATTCCCTCCCTGCCTCCTCTTTTCTCCAGAATGTGAGCTTAACTGGGATGGAGCCTGGGGAACACAGCTGTCATCCAATAGACAGGAAAGGGCATCTGGCCCTACTGGGGCAGCATCTCTCCCTGTCTACTACCTGGATTCTTCCTCACTGCTCAGTCCCTTTGGAATTATGTTAAGCTTTGGTCAAGGCTTTAGATTTTGAATTTCTCCATTCTGCATGTTGCATAATTGCTTCAGTTGCAAAGGAACTGATCCAGCTGCTCTTAACACCTCTAGCATGGTTCCCCGCTTTCTATCTCTTGTGTCTTTAATATCTGTGCTCCGTCCTTTACTGCCTCCTTTCAAGGAACAAAGACATTGAAAAACATTATTATTACAAAAGCAGTGTATGTGAATTGCAGAAAGTTAGAAAACATGAACAAGCAAATATAAGGGAATTAAAATTACATATTTCTACCACTCAGAAATCACTACTGTTAATTGTTTACTTTCTATCCTTCCATATCTTTTTTTAAGTAAATATAGAGGGACAATTTTTTTACCAAAATAAATTCGTCCTATATATTCTGTTTTGTAACCTGCTTTTTTCAGTTAATAATCACTTATGATAGTAAATTTTCATTTTACCTAATACACACTCCTTATCCAAACTTCCCCAATTTTTCCAAAAAATGTTCTTCATCACTGGCTTCTTCAAACCAAGATCCAATTCCAGAGCCACATGTTGCACCTTGCTATGTCCCTTAGGTCCCTTTTAATTTTGCACAGTCCTATTTTTCCCCTATAACAGTGATGGTGATGAAACCAGACCAGTGCACCTGCCCAAGCATCTCAGCTTCTGGATTTGTCTAATTTCTTTGTCATGATGTCATCAGCTGAGTCTAGCTTCTGCTTTTCATATAAACTAGATGTTTATATGACTTTAGTTCTAAAGTCTTAATGTTAAGTGTTTTTTTATTAAGATACATATAAGTGATGTTCTCTACTTAATTTTGCATCAAAACAGGAGACTTATAATATATGGTTGATCTACCATTAGTGATGCTAAAATGAATCACTGGATGTGATGGAGAGGGCCTGATCCTTCCATTGTTACAATTATCATTTCCCCTTAAGACTAGAAAATAATTGGTGTGGTATTATTTTGGCACTATGCAAATGTTCAGTTATCCCACTAACCATGTACCTACTGATTTTAATGCTAAGTGATTATCCTCACATCGGTATTTTCCATAGGAGTTGCAGAATGATGGTTTTCTAATTAGATCGTTCTTTCTATACTATTGATTTACATTCTTTTGCGAAGAAGAGCTTTCCTCATCAACTGGAGCTATTTGGTTACCCTGAAATACAGTTTCTACTATAAGGGTAGGATAAATGTTTAATTTTTCCCTTTAGTCAACAATTTCCAAAACAAGGAGAAGATTAATACCCACTTTAAATAATATACCTCCATTCTTTCCTTTCATACTTTGCCTTCCAGTGTATCATAATTCCAGTATTCCCTCTTCATCTATATATGTCTTCTAGTCAAGCCAAAGTTTTACATGCCACTCTACTTTTCACATTTTCCCACTTGCATATTTATGCTCATGCTCTTCCCTCCACCTATAGCATTCCAACTTCCTGCTTCTTTTTGCCCACCAAGTTCCAGCCTCCTCTTGAAGACTTGCCTTGAGGCAGCCTCCTTCATGAAAGCCTTCGCTAATTCCCTACTCACCTCTCCCCAACTCCAAACAGAAGTGACCTTTCTCTCCTTTGAATTTTATTACATTTTGCTTGTCGATATATTGGGTTTACCTTGTTTATAATTATTTGAATATTAGTCCTAATTCTCTAATGTCTCTAAACTGAGGGCAGACATGGGAAGTAACAGTTATTGAGTGTCTTGTACATGCTAAGCATTTTTTATACATAACCTGATTTAATTTTCACAATATCTAGTCTCTCTGGTAGGAAGTATTATTTTAATATTAAAAATGAGGAAGTTGAGACTTCTAAATTTTTGCAGCGAAAAAATGATCACACTGAAATTCAAACCCAGATCATATTTGCAATCCATGCTTTTCCCACCACCACATAAGTCTTTCTTGGTTTTTGTTGTTCTCTGTATTCTCCACAAAACCTAACCTAGGACTATGTACCTAATAAACACTTAGTAAGTAACCAATGGATAACGGTGGTAATGGCTATCCTGTGAGGCAATAGGTGGTACACAAAGAAGGATCATTTTATTTTTAACTAGAGCCCGCCAGTTACCCTGAAACCACAAAAAGAAATTAAAAGCTATGATTATCTATGTGCTGAATAAAAACCAAAGAAGGAGTTTCTATGCTTTAACATCTTTCACCTATCCAAATGGATTGTAAGAATACGAGAACTGAGAAACTATCCATTGGAAATGGAAGCTACTACTAAACTTAAGACAAAAACTAAGTGAGAGTAGCCAGGAGACATTCACCTCATATTTTCACTTGTTCTCCCAACCTACCGTATTCAACAAGATTAAGGTAAGTGTTAGCTGTATGGGAAGGGGAATTTTACACATACACAAAAAACACGCAAGACTCTCCGTGGAGTCCTGGAAGGCACTGAAACTTTTCAACCTCCTTGATCATTTTTAGTCTTGGACTAGGTTCACCAAACAAAACAATCCTGAATAGTTTAACATTGTTGGTGACTAATAATGTGCAATATCTCAAACCTGCCTCCTCTATCACAGAGAATGAAATGTTTCCACAATCGAGCTGGAAGGTATTATAACAGTGGTGGAGCACTAAACGGCTTTTTAAAAAGTTTAGACTTGACAGTTATTGTGTCTTGTCTTAGTGGATTAGTCTACAAGAACCCTGCATATTCTCTGGCTTAGGGAATATATTCTAACCTATCTGCCTGCCAAGTAACCCTCCAGCAGGGGTACCCTGCAGATCAGGCTGTTGGTGTGACAGTTGTTTGACAAGACAGGGGAAGGATGCCCAGATGTGATTGTGGGTGAATGCTAGGCCAAACTTCTCATTAGTCTCCTTTTATAGACTTGAGAGTTAACCACAAGCAGTTGTATGCTTTGATAAAGGGGATCCCAGAAATGGAAATAAATGCAGCATCTGGCATACATTTTAGGCTCATTTCTTTGGACAATGACTGTACACAGTTGTCTTTTATGGAGTGGTAACGTCTGGCAGGTATTTTAAAGGACTTACATTTTATCCAATGTTATGATATAAATTATGCTGTTTGTAGGTAAAAGCATCTGAATTATCGGTTTTTCATTGTCACTGACCTGTAAAGTAAACTAGAAAATTTGCTTCATTTTTTAAAGCTTAAATTTTTCCCACTTATAAAAACAGCAATAATAGAAGCCATTTTTCTATTTTCTATGTTAACAGGAAAGCTGTTGCGTAGATCGTGTAAAACATCGCTGTGTTTACGGCCTAAATTGTTTGAGGCCTCACTCTAGGCAGAATACAGGACCTTACCAGGTGAATTCTCAGGAACCAGACTTAAAAGGCTCACTTATCCTCCTACCTTCATTTCTCCTTTGCGTTCATTCTCTTTTCTAGCTCTTTTAACTTGTTATATTACATATATTTTTGTAAGCTACTACCGCAAATCCTTTTGGAATAAAGCGAGGATATAATCATCAAAAGTTCATTAATTAATATAATCATGAGCTGGTTATCTTGCACACACACTGGGTAACTGTGGGGATGACAGGCAAGGGAACAGGAGAAAACCCTAAGTTCACTGGCAAGGAACAGCACCTTGTTAGACATTAAAATGCATAAATCACCTATAAATAAATAAGGCCCTCCTTAACATTTGGGAGAAATTGTAAAATGAAATAAATGTTGGGAATGAGAATTAAATACATTCATACACTCACATACTACATATTATGTGCCAAACACCGCTCTGATCACATTACACATATTGATTGAGGTAAGCCTTTCAGCAGTTCCCTGATGCATTCTATTATTACCATCATCTCCATTTTACAAATAAGGAAACTGAGGATCAGAGTTAGTAAGTACCTTGTCTGAAGTCACACTGATAGAAAGTGGCAGCCAGGATTTGAAGCCAGGCAGAATGGCAAGGGGTCCATTATGCTATTATGCAATGCTGTATTACCTCTCAAAGTAGAGAGGCCTATTGTAGAAAACTGTGTGATTTTCAACCATGATATCCCAGTAGCATCATCTTGAGAAGGGGATGGAAGGAATAAAAAATATTCTATATTTTCTAAAAGACCCCAGGTCTTTCCTTGTGGCCTAGATTAAGAACCACTATAATAGATGATTCAGTTCATAAACTAAAGAACAGCAAGACCTTTTAGAGGGATATCCTATCTTCTGAGTAGACTTGCAAAATCTCTAGATTATACAAATGATTAAAATGAGGGCAGTGTTTTAATGATGAAACAGTTATGAGAATAATAAATATGACACAAAAGAACTCAGGCTTTATACAGGCCATGCTCCTGTCAAGGAGACACCAGATTTGCGGTGTATGCAGTTGTCATCTATATTTAGGAGAATGCAGAAATATATATCCAGAGGTGAATAACACAGACAGACCCATACTCTTTTACAGTTTCTGTGAGTTATACTTTCCATTAGTAGATATGGAAAGAAATACCATTACAACAGCCACCCACTGTGTTAAAAGAGCAGCTGTATCCTCCATTTTTACTGCATGAAAAAGAAAGTTCTTTTTAACCTATTTTTTTGTGGTTAAAACTATGTGAAATAGCTTTAGGCAGTTTAATTTGTGATAGAAGACCACGGAGACTGAAAGCACTGAGTTTAATTTACTCTGTGTGCATAAACAAGAGTTTATTTAGAGAAGAGCAAGAGAGTAAGGGATCAAGAAAGTAAGAAAGTGAGAGAAGCAGAATAAAATATTACCAGGTGAAAAATTAAAACTAACATGTCTATTTCTCCTGGGAGATGTTGAAACAAAATGGAGACATATAATGCAGTGCCTTTTATTTTCAACTCCCCAACCATCTCAAATCTTTTGGTTTCTGGAGTTTTCCAAATACACAAAGGATTTAACAAATTACAGACCACATATGTGAGTGATTCACTAAGCTCCTTTTTGTGTGTTTCCTTAGAATCTACACTGCTACATGCAAATGTGGTTAGTGCCAAATTCCCGGGGGAGTAAAAAAAAAAAGGTTGTCCTATTCTGAATGGATCAGATACCTCAAATCCTTTTGGCATGATGGAGGCATACAGATTAAATTTAAGTTTTATGTCCTCAGAGTCTACCCTTGCTTATTCCTGCCATAACATCAAACTGATTTGCTAAAGAGGTGACTTAATAAAGTGGTAATTCTTTATATATCAATGACACATTCATAATTTCAAGGGGTAAATTGCTGTTTGTGGCCAGAAAGCCACTCACCTAATTTTATCATGACTACCATTTGGTAAGTAGCCCTTCACCCTTATTTGGCTTGTTTTTCTTTCTTTCTCTTTGGCCTTTACAACTTTATGGAATCATAAAATACAATTTGGAGCCATAAAAGAGTTCCTTGAGAATTCAGAGACCTAACCCCATATAAATTTGAATAAGGAAAAGTGACAAAGCTCTCTAGAATCCCCAAAGGACTTTGATTTGTAAGGTATTATACTAAGTTGTTTGATGTTAAGGGAAAAATCCACCAAACAATAAAGTGAAATTTTTTTAAATCTGGAATTATGGTATATTAGTCAGGGTTCTCTAGGGAAACAGAATCAACAGGAGGTATCTGTAAATAGTATGAGATTTTATAAGAGTCTCTCATGTGACCGTGGGGATGCACAAGCCCAGATTCCGCAGGCAGGCTACAAACCAGGGCCTCCGATGAAAGTCCAATGAAGGTCCTTGATGAGTTTCCAAGAGATGCTGCCTGCCCAAAGATGAGCTGGGAAATTCTCTCTGAATGCTGAAATCACTTCCCCTTTTAAGGCATTCAATTGATTGGATAAAGTGTCACTCATTGCTTATGGTAATCTCCCTGACTGATGTAGATATAATCAGCTATCTATGCAGTAAACTCACTGGTGACTACAAAAGTCCATAAATGTCCTTGTATTACAATTAGCCCAGTACTTGCTTGACCAAACAACTAGACACAATTACCTGGCAGAGTTGACACATTAGTCTAACCATCACAGTCCACCCCTTGACAACTTGGCAATCATACACATTACCTTAAACCATACTTAGTCTCTAAGTAAAAATAATAACAGGCATGCATACATATATATTTCCACCTAACAATGTTCAACTCTCCTGTATACAAATGGAAAAGCATTAACACTCCTGGCACCAAATTCTGTATTAGTCAATCAAAGGGGTGCTGATGCAAAATACCAGAAATCTGTTCGTTTTTATAAAGGATATTTATTTGCAGTAGAATCTTACAGTTACCAGGCCATACAGTGTAAGTTACTTCCCTCACCAAAGTCTATTGCCACGTGTTGGAGCAAAATGGCTGCCAACGTCTGTGAGGGTTCTAGCTTCCTGGGTTCCTCTCTTCCCAGGGCTTGCTTCTCTCTGGGTTCAGCTCCTCTAGCTCCACAATATCAGCTGTAAACTATCAGGCAAACAGCTTGTTTCTCTTCCCAGGGCCTTTTCTCTTTCCTCACGACCAGGCTCCTGTGTATGCTTACTTTCTGGGGCTCCAGCTCCAAAAACTCCAACCTCCCTTCTCTGTGGTGTGGTTTTTCTGTGAGCCCCTGCCGCCTTGATGTGACCCAATCAAAGTCTTAATCATTATTTAATCAAGTAAACCTCTGAATCCAATATAATCTAATATGCCCAGAGGAAAAGACCAGTTCACAAACATAATCCAATATCTATTTTTGGAATTCATAAATAATGCCAAACTGCTACATATGGTAATAAGGGTAGGTACTAAATTGACATTTTCTCTAATTTGACCTAGATAGTTCAAATAGGCAGACTAATTAAATCAGGGCAAATAGTATTTAAAATAAATGTTTTCTGGCATTTTCCAAGTATCTACTAACCTACAGGGCAGGTGGTGGCATGGGCAGAGTCATTACAAAGAACAAGCCAGGAGAGCTCAACTTTCTCTCTTGAACTGCTTTTTTGCAGTGCCTGAGTTTTCCAGCAGGCCTGGTCTCCTCCACGGGACTGGCAGGGCCAGTGTTCCTGGAGTCAGCTTTGCAGAGCCAAGTCTACCTATGGAAGGACTCCAGTGTCTCAATTGTGAGGGGCCATTACAGAACACTGCCACTGCAGCATTAAGTTCCAGCTGCCTATCCTGATCCACCTTTACCAGCCATTAATATACTAATTCATTGATTCCCTTTTCAGCATGTGTTTACTTTCTACCCGTTAGAACTCAGAGAAAAGAAGGGTGATCCACTGACACCCCTAACTTTCAAAAGCCTCCTGTGAGTTGAATAAGTTGTTTTTCCACCCTAAATTTTCAGAGATAAAATGAGGAGATTGACCAAAGTTCCTGATGGTTATTTCCTTCCCAACTTTCCTCGTTAATATATTTTTAGAGACAAATTCAATTGGTCATAAACAAAAGTAGCAAAATGTTCATTTATATTTTTTAAATGCCATAATTATATACAGTTATGCACCAGAGGTTTGTACAAATTAGTAAGACTTTATATATAAGAATGAAAAATACAAAATAAATTATCAGGATACTATTTCTCTGTGTTTTCATAAGATATTCGATCAATTATTTTCTTAGCCCATTTGGGATACAGGTTTCTTCTGAAAAATCTAAAAGGAAAAAAAAAAACTATAAAAAGATATATGGACTTAACAAGTGTCCATGAAATGAATATCCCACAGTCTGTCATTTCATGAAGCCAAATTGCTTCTGGCAAATTTAACCAAATTTGCCTAAGAGGAAAAGGATGGAAAAGAGAAGAGAGTTAACATCTTTTGAAATCTAGATGTGAAAATATTATGTTTGAAACATTCATATAACTATGTAATTTAATTCTTGCAACAGTTTTGCAATGTAGCTATTTTTATTCCCATTTCATAGAGAAGTCAATCAAAGTTCAGAGAGATTGAATCACTTGCTCAGGAATACACAGTTAGTAACATAAGAGCTAGAGTTTGAATCCTTATCTGATGATTCCAGAGCTGTGTCTTTTCCAAACCATTCCTACCATGCTGCCGTGAGCTACTCTGGGTGGTAACAGTGGAAAATTTGTGAAGCACGCTATGATGATAGGGTAATTTTTCACTTCTGACAGGGTAAGCTCCTTTCATACTCCCATCCTCTGTGCTCTTTTTCAAAGACCATCTATTCAGTCATAAGCCTCACATCCTCAGGAAGCAAGTGTCCCATCATCGTTAGAGGACCGATGTTTCCTTAAATGTTAGATGGAATGAGGTCACATATCAGGCTAAGGGCAACTAGTCTTTGTTTAATGTTTGATAATGCGTTTGTCTTAAGGTCAAATGGGATTATTACTAGCATATCCATAGCAGGCAAATGGAAAAGTGACAAAAAGCAGGGTCATGTCAGAACACCAAAAAGAATAAAGAATGAATTTGATGTTGAAGAGGCAAAAATCTGGGGGCAAAAAAGCAATAATAGAAATGTATTTCACAAATGTCATAAAATGTTTAAAAATAAGTTCTGGTTATGCAAGGCAAATGAATGCAATCAGGAAAATCCTTTCTCCTTTGTTATAGAAAGAGAAAAACTAGTAACAAGTGACCTTGAAAACAGAGACTTCAAATAACTTTTCTCCTGCATGTTTCAAATAATTTTACTCCTTCATTTTTTTATTCTTGTGAAAAAATAACAGGCATATAGAAAAGTACATGCATTATGCCTACACATAAATAAGTATACATCTCAATGAATTTTTACAAAGCAAACACACCTAGGTAACTACCACCAGATCAAGAAATAGTATATTTCCAGCACCCGAAAAGTCTCCCTCATGTCACTGCCACTTGCTACCCACTCTTCCCCAAAAGTAACTTCCTGACTTTTAACACTGCAGATCATTTTTGCCTCCTTTCGAACTTCATGTAAATGAAATCATTCATATGCATATGTACCTGACTTCTTTTGCTGGACATTTAGGTTATGAAAGGCACCCATACGGTTTTTTCAGGCTCATTGCTGAGTAGCATTTCAGTGAATGAATAAAACACTATTTATCCATTCTACGGTTTGGTCTACTGTTCATAGACCTTTTGATTGTATCCAGTTATTGACTTTCATAATTGCTTAAGAATATGAATATTCTTATACGTGACTTTCTGTTGTTCACATATCTGTTATATATATATACCAAGGAGTGAAATTGCTGAGTCACTAACTGGGCATTTGTTCCATCTTAATAGATATTGTCAAAGATTTTCCAAAGTTGTTGTACCAGTTTGCATATCCATTAGTTGTGTATGAGAGTTGCAGTTGCCCCTTATCATTATGTAAATTTTGTATTGTCAAGATTTTTCATTTTAGCTATTCTGGAGCATTTGGGATGGTATCTCATTGTGGCTTTAATTTAAATTTCCCTGATGACAAGTGAGATTGAGAACATTTTCATATGCTTGCTGGCAATTTTTTTGTGATTTGCCTGTTTTAGCTTCCCAGCTGCTAAACAAATACCATACAATAAGTTGGCTTAACAACAGGAACTTATTGGCTCACGGTGTCAGAGACTAGAAAGCTTGCTTCCTCCCAGGGTTAGTATCTTCTGGCTAGTCAGCAATCTTTGGGGTTCCTTGGCTTTTCTGACACATGGCAATGCACATGGCGGCATCTTCTCCTTTCTCTTCTGGGTTCTGTTGACTTCCATCTTCTGGCTGTTCCCTGTCCCTTCTCCATCTGTGTCCAATTTCCTTTGCTTATTGGACTTCAGCCATATTGGTTTAAGACCCACCCTTACTCAGCTTGTGCACAGCTTATCTAATAACATCTTCAAAGGTCCCATTTACAAATGGGTTCATACCCACAGGATCAGGGATTGGGATCTTTTTTAGGGGATATGATTCAATCCCCAACAGTGTCCATTCAAGCCTTTTGCAATGTTTTTCTATTATTTTTTCTTTCTTGTTCCTGCAGATATGTTGGAAATGTTTGTTTGTTTGTTTTATATTCTGGCTATGAGTACTACGTATTACAAATATCTTCTCCCATTTTGTGACTCACTTTTTACTTTCTTAATATTATATTTTTACCATCAGAAGTTTTAATATAGCACAATTTATTAATATTTTCCTTTATGATTAGTGTTTTCTGTATTCTGCTCAAGAAGTCTTTCCCTACACCAAGTTCATGAAGATGTCTTCCCAAGTTATCTCTGTAAATTTTATTCTTTTACCTTTCACGATTACATCTCAAAATCACTTCAAAATCATTTTTGAAAATCAAAATGATTTTTGTGTATGATGAGATTCCTTATCTTTTTAAAAAAATATTAATTCTGATCAATTATCCAGAGCAAGAGATAGAAAGGTCACCACACTAAAATGAGAAATTGAACTTTAAAGCAAATTTTAAAATATTATATATATTTGGATTATTTGGACAGGCTTGAAGATGGAATCCTTATTTTCTTTTTTTTTTTTTTTAAGATTTATTT
>JAQZBX010018631.1:0-34446 GCA_029593785.1 Cabassous unicinctus | reverse complement strand
AAAAAAAAAAAAAAAAAAACAGTAAAGAAGCAGTGGGAAATGCAAATCAAAACCACAATAAGCCACCATTTCACACCCACTAGGATGGCTATAATCAAAAAGATGGACAGCAACAAATGTCGGTGAGAATGTAGAGAAATTGTAACCTTCATACAATGGTGAGCATGTAAAATGGTACAGTTACTTTGGAAAATACTTTGGCAGGTCCTCAAAAAGTTAAAGAGTTACCATATGATCCAGCAATTCTACTCCTACATGTATGACCAAAAGATATTAAAACATATGTGCAAAAAAAAAATGTTCATAGCAGCATTAATTCATGACAGTCAAAAAGTGGAACCAACCCAAATGTCCATCAACTTGATGAATGGGTAAATTAATGTGGTATATCCATACAATGAAATATTTTTCAACCATTAAAAAGAATGACGTACTGTTACATACTACAAAATGGATGAACCTTAAAAACATTAAGCTAAATGAAAGAGAGCAGATACAAAAGGCCACAAACTGTATGATTCCATTTATATGAAATAGTAGTATCATAATCCAAATTATCCAGAGCGAGAGTAATTAGTGGTTGCCAAAGGCTGAGATGAAGGGGAATGGGGCAGTGACTGCTAATGTTGCGCGGTTTCCTTTGGGGGTGATGAAAATGCACTAAAATTAGATGGTGGTGATGGTTGCACAACTCTGTGACTATACTAAAACCCACTAAATTGTATACTTTAAAAGGGTGAATTTTATAGTATATGAATTATATCTTAAAGCTGTTTTGTTTGTTTGTTTGTTTTTTTAAAAAGACATGCAGCATTCAAGGGTCAAGATTTAGTAAAAGTAACTTTTACTGGTTCATCAAGGATACTCATCAGTGAAATTGGCATTTTTTAAACTGCAAGTGCATGGTCACAAAGAATACAAAGACTTCTAGTACAGTCTAGTGCAATTGCCTTGATTTGTGCTAAGACATCAGCAATCTTATCTACCACCATTTTTGCACCATCAGTGCAAATGTCAACACAGTGAAAAAGGCAAATAACTTAGTATTATCATGAAAATAGTTTTGATATCAAGGACCTCTGGAGAGGATCTAAGGGATCCCCTTGGGTCAGCACACCGTATTTTGACAACTACTGCTCTAAACTCCAGCTTCAGAAGGCTCAAAAGAAATTAAAAGATTTCCAAATCCAGATGTAAAGCTCCAGGACAATTCCAATTATCTAAACATATACCTCAAACTTCTCAAAAGAAAAAAAAAAGTATTCTTTAAAGGGTGATGGGAGTTATTTCAATAAATTAAACTCAAGTGCCCCAATTTAAAAGTTAGAGTCACTCTACTGAGTCAGTGACTCTAAACTCTTCAAAAACCTAAATACTAAGTAGAACAGCAAAAACAATGACATTCAGGAATTAATGTACAACAAAACATTCAATAAAATATTATCTAGATGAATAGCATTACTAGGATAATAACATTACCTCTTTTCTATTACTTAATTCTTGCAAAGAGGAGACTCTTGAAATTTCTACACATACTATCAGTAACAATATTTCTGACATGACTAAGTTTAATAACTACACACTAAGAAGAATAAACTGCCACAGAATCAAAGAATTATAGGTCTGGAAGAGACCCTAGAAATAGTTACCTTGCCCAACAACCCCATTTTTCATGAGGAGGAAACTGAGGTCACAAGAGGAAAAATGACTTGGCCAAAATCACACAGTTAGCTAGTGGCTAAGACAGCGTAAGCAGGCCTTTACTCTCAGTAACATGTTTTCAATATGCCATCTTAATTCCCCAACCAAGTAAAATACATTAAATGTTTAATATATATCACATCCAGGCCAACCAAGACACCCTACCTGTCAAACAAACATTTTGTAATGCTGGACAATACTAATCAAATGTGAACACAAATAAAAAATTGATGGGGGGGAGGGGACCTGCAAATGTAATTTGTATAATAGAGAAATGAGTCCTTAACCTCAAAAATTACAAACTTTCAATGGAAAACAAGTTGGAAAATATTTGTCCACTTTCATAAAAACAGAGAACTGTATCATCACCTTCAGAGAGAGCCAAAGGCTGATGAACATCTAAAGCTAAAAATTTCCCTACAAATTAACAAACCCTTGAGAACTTATCCATTGTGTGATGTGACTTAAGTCTCACAATTTATGTTTTTCTAGCAAATGTGTTAAAACAGACATACCTGCAGGACTGTCAGCATTTTCTCCTGGGTGTAGCTGTATACCAGTAGAATCTATAGAATTCACTGTAACTGTCTGTAGATTTGGCAACTGACCAGTGCTTAGACTAACTGGAGTTGAAGTCAAGGCTCCACCTGCTGCAACTTGACCAAGTGTGAGTGTCTGAACAGGTGTCAAAGTTATTTGCTGGGCAGCAGTATTCTGTATTTGCAAATTCTGCAAGTTCTGGACTCCTTGTACTTGAAATGTCTGCCAAGTTATCTGTCCAGAAGGGGTCACTGTCTGTGCCTGAATTAAAAAGGTTCCAGGATTCAGGTGCAACTGAAGATTTTGCAAAGCCTGTTGTGATATATTTTGACCACTGGCTTGCACACCATGGATTGTCTGTGGTGTAATACCTTGCACAATTTGGGCTTGACTGGTTGGCTGCTGAGACTCTTGAAGTTGTAGATGTTGTACAACAGGCTGTGCTGTAGAAACCTGAATATTCTGAGCCTGCGTCTCTTCTGAAACAGGCGACTGGATATAATTTCCCTGAAGATCTGAAGAATGCACTTGTCCACTAGAAGTGGTCAAGCTATTTGTATTTTGTTGTAATATACCTGTACTATCTATGGTAACAGGCAACTGTGACGAAGAGGACGTTGGCACAAATAAATCTGTATCAGTATTTGTTTCGTTAATATCAGGAGAAACCCGCTCACCAGTCCTTTCTGAATTGTCTGAACTATCCATAGCTTGTCCTGTGTTTATCAAATGTCCATCGGCATTAATGCCTGCAGTCATTGTCTGAGAACTGCTCGAGAGTCCCAAAGAATCTAGATCGACACTATTGATTGGTACAAAGGTAATATTTCCTGGCAGACCAAGAGGCACATTAGCAACTACTTGGGTTTGGCCAGGAAAAGATGAACCACCAATTGCAACTCCCTGAACCTGGACTTGACCAGTCTGTGGTATGAGATTCTGGATATTAGCAGGAGGTGTTCCAGAGGCAAGCAAGGTTTGATTAGAGCCAGGAATGATCTGAATTTGACCGCTTTCTTGATTTATACCCCCATTATCTGAAGAGCCTGTAAAACCAATCTGAACCTGCTGGCCATCTGTTGACTGAATCTGTGGTATTACTTGATACTGAACGTTAGACACTGTACCATTTGATGAATCTGATCCCGGTGCAACTGAAAATATTTGTTGATTCTGCAAATTCTGAAGGGGAAGGACATACTGCCCACTCGTAGTAGCAGCACTTGGAATCTGTACTAGATTACCAGCTTCATCTTTTATAGTTGTAGGTGTGGCTGACAAAACCTCCCATCGGTTTGGTGCTCCTCCTAACTGTGCAGAAGCCAAATCACCTGTCTGGAGGAAGAAAACAAAAAATGTTACATGATATACTTTTGGTATATTTAAATGAATCTTCAAAAAAACTCTAAAAATTGTTATAAATCCTACGACCTGAAAACAAAAGTTATCTTAAAACACCAAAGGATTTCAATTGCAGAAGCAGTAGTATATGAACTACATTATCACTTCCAGTTGTGTTAGTTATTGCAAAGCTAACCCATACAAATCTTATTTGGGCCAGAGAGGGGGGCGGATCGCAACCAGAATAGTCTGTTTACAATCAGAAACTGACCTCTTAATCCCTCACAGATGATTTCTAATACTTTTCAGTTAAGAATAAATAAATGAAAGTGGAGATGGCTATTAAATATTATGGAAACACTCAAACTAAATGTACCTCAACTACTGGGAAGAGTTCAAAAAGCATTCAACCCAGTAAAAATACAGCATTAAATTAAGTGCAAAATATTTGCATAAAAAAAGAAACTTTATTAGTGTAGTGTTACAAGTCAACCAAGTTAGAAAATAAGATTTATATGTAACTGCTATTTGCTTTAAATCAAATCATGAAAACTAATGTATTCTAAGAGTAAACTCATAGATAAGACTATTCCATTACCAAGCCACAAAAGACCCTTTACTTTTCCCTCGAACTACTAGAAAAAATGGGACCTTAAAATAATTTCATAAGGAAAGGTTTTCGTCCTGTGAGATTACACAGCAAAGTAGCCACATCTGAAAGGTTTTTCTAAAATCTAAAGGCTAGCAAATAGTCTGTGACTTTACCTACTATTCTAAGTCTGCAGCAAAATGCCAGACATACACGTATTACCTGCTAGAATCTCAGGTACCACCCCAATATTTTATGGATTAGGCCAGATTGGAAAAATTCTAAGGTAGGAAAGCAGAAAGCAATAAAAGCATACATGTTGATATCAAAGGGTAATTTTTTTAAACGGGAATAACAACAGTAATATCCAATATTTGAGTTTTCCTTTTACATGCCAAGAACCATGGTAGAGGTTTAAGATTATAACATTTACTCCTTACAAAAATTCATAAAGTAGTTGTTATTAATTCCCATTTCAAAGATGAGAAAACTGAGGGACAAGATCACATAGCTAGCAAATGAAATGCCAAGAGAGGATATAAAACTAGGACAAGTCTGATTCCAGAATCCAGACCATCAGCCACTATACCATACTTGTCTCTCACTAAGAAAGGGATAAATACATAAGGAATGACAGTCTGTATGAATTAGTCCCCATCAAAATAAAGCCATCTCTATGCCACTTCCTTCCAGACCTATCTATGATTACCCGTAACTTCATAAAAACTAGACAAATGAGAATGTAAGCACATCTAGCCCAAAATTTTTAACCTAGGATCCATGATGAGGATTCAAGGGACCTAGGAATGCTCTAAAATAGCATACCAACTTTTAGGGGGCATGCAATTTGAGAAGAAGATGACCTAAGGTTTCCTCATACTTTCATAACGGGTCTGTGACACTAAAAGTGGTTAAGCCAAATACTGTTGCCCCAACATAAACTATTCCATAAATTTAAGCAAATATATGGAAACAAAAGATCTTAAAAGTTTCTTAAAGAAACTCACTGCCTAATTTTCATGTAGGCCCATGGTTGAAAAGTATATATTTCAATGGATGAACCACAGTTTAATGACTCAATTTAAACATCTGAGCATACATATCTGCCAAGATTAAACAAACATGTGAGTGAGCCCATGAGATACATAATCCCTATCTTCAAATGGTTCACAATTTATCCAAGCAGATGTACATGTGCTAATACAAAGTGAAAAGTGATATATACGGCCATCCAAAATCCTCAAGACTGGGGAGTGAACAATGGACTAAAGCAGACTTATTATTATTCTACTATAGACATTATTATTCTGGCAATGGAAGAACTTTTATCATTGATGTGGAGGCAGTGGCCACTGGAGGTTCTGTGGGGGGAAGAGAGAAGAATGGGTGAAGCACAGGGGCATTTTCAGAACATTGGAATTGTCCTGCATGACATTGCAATGACGGATACAGGCCGATATACATTTTGTCATAACCTACAAAACTGTGCGGAGCAGAGTGTAAACTGTAATATAAACCATAGTCTACGGTTAGTACCAATGCTTCAATGTGTGTTAATCAATTGTGGCAGATGTGCCACACTGATGAAAGATGTTGTTGGTGTGGGGGGGGGCATGTGGGAATCCCTTATATTTTTAATGTAACATTTACATAATTTAAAGCTTCTTTAAATATAAAAAAATATTTAAAATAAATAATTTTTTTTTAAAAAGTGATGTACACTAGCCATACGATTAAAACATTATGTGGGAACATAAAAGAATAGGAAAAAAAAAAAGATTTCACAGAAGATAAATCTGAAATACTCTGAAAAAATATAAGATTTCACTGTGGGCAGTTAGAAAATAGTGATAGACAAACAGAGGCATTAATAAAGGTATAGAAACAATAAAGTTACAGACAAAAAGAAACCCTAAAGAATAATATGTAGTTTACAATGCAAGAGAGGATGCACAAAAGGCTCAAATTCATAGCATAACGTGGAACAGGACCAGACATCTTTATCAGGGCCTGAAAATGGCTTCATAGATCCTGTTAAGGAGTTTGGACTTTATCCTGCAGATAGTGAATGAAAGCTATAAAAGGTTTTTAAGCAAGTGAGTAGTGCAATCAGACCTGTATTTCATAAAGATAAACTAAGGCCCAATAAAAAGGTTATAAGGTGGAAGAGACTAAAGGCAGAGAAACTGTTAGACCCAATAGAAGTATGTCTAGACCGGAACTAAAATAGTGATCTGCCTTTTAAATACAAACACTGAAATTATTAAAATTAAGCACCAGATTTTAAAGTCACATATCATTCTTCAACTTCTATCTGTACAGAAATTACAACCTTAAGCCACCTTTCCCAATATTACAGTAACAATTCATGTTTCATTTCAGTCTCTTGGCATTTTAATACATTTTAAATCTATACTTTATACTAAAATCTGCACTAAAGTATAATGTCTAAAATCCAATCTTTGTCTTACTAAGATATTGGAGAATCAACTTACTAAGGTATTGGACAATCAACTGTTGAACTTTCTGTGACCAGAATTAAGTTTACAACTACTTAACTTATAACAAAGAGTACAGTATCTCAGACACAAACTAATTTTACAATACTAGCATTTTGTCCCTTTTTCTTCCCTTAAAAAAAAAAAAAAGTCGGGGAGTAGATGTAACTCAGTGATTGAGTGCCTGCTTCCCATGTACGAGGTTCTGGGTTCAATCCCCGGTACCTCCTTAAAAAAAAAAAAAGGAAAAAAAAAAAATCAAATTTATGTTATCCCAGAAGATTTTTACAAAATAGCAATAAAGGTAGATTAAATATCCAACCTTTAGTAAGCAGCTTTCTAATCAAGAGATTCCTTGACAATAAATACAACTTCTCAAATGACAAATCTGCATAAACGCTGTCCAAGTCATCCTCTTTCAAGAGAATAAAAATCAATCCTTTTTTCTTAGCAATGAGGCCATTAATTGAAGGAAAACCCCCAAACTTAGGACAAAATTATATATTCTGAACAAAGCATTTATAAATATCTATGAAGCACAAGCTTGGAAAAAAACTAGCAAGATATTTTAAGCAAAAAACTTGGACAAGGAAAAGGATTCTTTTTATGTCATAAACTTTCAATTTTAAAAATTGCTAAATATTAGATTTTTTAAAACATAATTTAAAAAATCACTGAATCAGAAAACTATTAGACTTTCTTGATTTAAGCTGAAACTATGCCAGGAGAGAAGTGGGGTAGGGTGGTATGTTTTAGTAGAAAGTAAAGAACTCAGAGGTGCCTTCTACTCCTAGCTAGAATGGTGTGTGGCTTGGAGCAAGTCTCAATTTCTTCATGTTAAAAACAGGAGAATATATCACCTTGTACGCTCATTTAAAAAAATCAAAAGAAAGTTTTAAACTTTATAAACTGCAAAGCACTATGCAATCCAAGGTAGTACCATTAGTACTAAGATCATGGTAACAGAGTTGAAAAACATCCATTAAGTAAATGCCTACCACAATTCCTGGCACAAAGTAAGATCGGTAAGTACTTACTGAATGAACAGTTTAAAAATGTTTATTTTTAAATAACTGCCAAAATATGATAAAACAGATCAATAAAACTAGCTTTGAGGTATTAGAGCCTTCTTATTAAGAAACTCTAAACCAGTTTTTAACCTATTTATTTCCATAATCCCAAACTGAATAAGCCCCAAATATTTCAAAATGCAAAGCCTACTTATTAAGCCAATTTGTAAAAGAAATTTATCAGCACCATACCACTAGAAGAGATAAAGTACACTAAATGCCAAATGGAAAAGGGATAAGTTAGAAAGCGAAAAAAAAGGGAAAAAGTCATAAAAATGTTTGATGCTAGGCTATTACAAACACTACAAAAACAAAGGAAGAAAAACTACATAAACCAGGCAAGAACTAATATTTTGGTTTATTACTACAAGAATGGTTTGCTAAATAAGCCCAGAAACATAAGGTTGCAAGAATGATAACCTCTATATGCTTACCAGCAAAGAGAAAAATCCAACCGTGTTTCTCTCAGTAACTAATAATTTTACTGGACAACACCATCCCCACCCCCCAAAAAAAACCATACATGAAGTTGGTATTATTATAAAAAGTGGTAACTGAAGGCATTCTAAGTCTCCCTGTGTGTGCGTGTGTATGTGTATATACACACATGTTAAAAAGAACCCTGGGATGGCACCAGCAGTTGCTATAGCAATTCACTGCAAAGGCAGTCTCCATTATTGGTGAGGGGAAAGGAGGTGGGAGGAAAGAAAAAGAGGCTATCTTCTCAGATAATACCTGTGGAAAGGGAAAAAGGAAAAAGTTCACACCACTCATTGCATAGTATTTGGAAATGATTATTAACTTCTCAGTTCCCACAAACAACTCTTTGAAAGATAGCTCTGGGCAAAGAAACTGAAAACAAGAACAATTATGAAGCTAAGGTGGAAATAAACTAAGAACCAAGCTTAGGCAAAAACTCAAGTTTCTTAAAATGTTCGAGAAATATTAATACAATTCAGAGAGTTTTCAAACAAAAACAATTAGCCAATGAATTTGTCACAATAATAGTGTAGATCTTATTTAAGTAATAACATTTTTTGAAATAAGCTAATACTTACATAAAGGTCCACTTTTTCTATTTTCTGATTTATTACTAAAATTAACCACACAATTTAGTAAGAAAAGTACAAAAGAGACTTGCTGTCAAACCACTGGGGGGTGTCCATGTTGTGGAACCACATTATAGGTGAGACTGTGATTAGACCTCTGCAGTACTGTACATAGGGTAACCAAATTCCCTTAGCCAGACTCCAAGATGAATCCATATTATAACAAATTCCAATTCCCAAGATTGTAGTTAAAGCAAATCTCCAGGGCAGCCGATTGGCTTTTCAAGGCCCTTTTAGTCTTAAAATCCTAAACTAAGTTGGCATAAAGTTGAATTCTATGTGTTTATTTCCACTTGATTATAAACACAATACTAAATGCAATGTGGTATCCTGAACTGGATCCTGGAACAGAAAAAGGGCATTAGTGGAAAATCTAGTAAAATTCAAATAAACTCTATAATTTAGTTAATAATATCATACCAATATTAATTTCCTAGTTCTGACAAATGTACTATGGCTATGTTAACATTAGGGGAACCTGGGTGAAGGGTAGAAAGGAGCTCTCAGTACCACCTTTGCAACTTTACTGTAAATCTAAAATCCTTCCAAAATAAAAGTTATTTTTAAAAAACACAATTACAGAAAAGCTCACTATAAACTTCTCATGATTCCCAGTAATTTGAGTGATTAAGAGATTATCTAAACATGTTTTCAAATGGAAAAAAAAAAAAAAAGCACCTAAAATTTATTCCTCTTTGATTTCCTGAGATGTAAATGTCTAAAATCCACTTTTGAACTGGGAAAACAATTTCCCTATTTGCTAAGACAAATATTTTCAAGTCGGTCTTACCAATTTTACTCAAAAGTGAAAATTTTAATGCATACATCCCAAACATATAAAGAAAAAACTGTTCCGACTGATGCTAGTTCATGTTCATCTGGCGGGAAATGTGTCAGTAGTGATTTGGCAGTCCAGAGGAGGAGCTACCTCAGGAATGAGTGAGGAAGAGGCATGGAAACAACTTCCCTACAAGTAGATGGCCACAGTTGGCTATGGTTGGACACAGGATTCTATTCCCAGGGCTAAGACTCATATATTATATGTACATACACATATTTTTCACACGTAACTTCCTCCTTCACTTTTTCCCCTCCCCCAACCCTTCCTCCATCTGTGAGCTGGTAACTAAATTTGGGAAGTTTCAGCTTCAAGAAATTTGTTGCTCTATTTTTTAATATAAAAATATATAAGTAGAAGCAATCTACTTTGCAATTTTACTTATGCAGTGGTTTTCTAAGATAACAATTGATCTGCTTTGGCATTGTGCTACTGGAGGGCTACAGTTCATAAAATAAAGTTTAACAATTCATAAGTTTGTTTTGAATTGGCCTGTTCAAAACACTGGCCTGTTCCTCCCTTTACCCCAGACACTCTAAAAACATAAAGTAACATTGCCTGTCTCACAAACGTAATTTTATGCTTTTACATTTTATTAATCGGTTTACAAAAGCACAGAATCTAAAAACATACTTTTAGAACTATTTACATCCTAAGTAGGCACTAAAATTACAAATATAATATTTAACAATAACACGGCTTAACTTTAGTGTAACTTTAGCCTAACCTGTAATGCCTTTGCTGCAGAATATACCAAATGTCCACTTTGTTGCCTACAATGACTATTCCAAACATCACTCTACAATCAATTCCTATAATTCACCTAAGAAAAGAAAAAATGAATGAAAGGGTTTCAACGATTTTAATAGGTGGGCATATCTACTGTTAAACTAATACAACAACAATAATTCAAACAAACATAAAATTCACAATAAACAGTCTAAAAACTGTTTCTAGCTAATTTGTATTAAACCTTCATATCACACCGGCCTGTTCCTCCCTTTACCCCAGATACTACAAAAAGAATCCCACCATATCCTACCAGTCATAAAAAGAATTAAAATATAGCTTTGCCAACCAAACTCAATTCTAAGTAGCTTATGTATTAGCATATTTGTAAACACAATTCCTTACATGTACTTTTTGTTCTAAAACATTGGTATTCACATTCTATTTCAAAAGCCAAAGATATACCTAAGTAACAAAGTCGATTTCAACTGTCGCTAAGTAAATGTTTCACTTAGTTCATTTATGAAAAATTACTGCAAATTTAAGAAGTCTGCAAAAAACAAAATTCAACAATGTTCAATAGCCACTAAAAAGCTCTCAAAAAGTGTTCACTCCTGCATACAACAGGACAATTCAAAGAGCAAGCCTCCATTCTTGTATTTTTGGTGGACTTAAGAACTGAATCAGTAAGATCTGGTAACTTCCAGCAGAAAAAGATCCAGGTTCAAAAATACTGAAAACTCTAAGACCACTGCGCCTCTGTAGTTGATACTATGGCCGATAGGCTGTGCTTGAAAATGTTGTAGTGTTCAGAGAAGTTGTTTTCAGCACTGATATGAATTGCTCAAACATCCATTTTGGAGTCCTCCACCCCCGCCCTCTCAGGCTTCATTTTGTAGTGAATTTTGAGCGAGGTGCCGCGGTGACAATTTAGAGAAAGCCTGGGCTGGCTTCGAATCTAAACAGGCAGGCGAAAGAGCTGAAAAGGGCGCCCTGCCTCCGCGATGCGTCTGCTTGGGAGAAGTCGCGGGCGCGGGGAAGGCCTTTTGGGCGGGCGCGCCACAGGCCGGGGATGGCGGGCGCAGGGCCTCGGCGGGGGCGGGCCGCGCGCGCAGGACTTACCGCTCCGGCGGCAGCGGCGGGGGCCCCGGCTGCGGCTGCAGCCTCCTCCTCGTCGTCGCCCGGCGATGGCGGCCCTATCTTGCTGCAGGTAGCGGCCAGCAGAGCGAGCGGTGACGGCTGAGTGTCCTACCCCCGATGGGCGGGTTCAGAGAGGGAGACAGGGGGAGGGGGTGGCGGTTAGGGCCCGGCCGCCGCTCGCACAGGAAGTGCGACTCGGTCCTCGCAGGCTGCGCCGGGGCGAGCGCCAGCCCGCGCTCTCGCTCTCCTCCTCGACCCGGGCCCGCGTCCTCGGGCTCGCACGCACACAAGCACCACCGTCCGCGGGCAGGCGGGCGGCGGGCCTCCACCTTCCGCCCGGAACCCACCCCCGGGAGGTTGCACTCCCTCGCGCGCACACGTACACGCGCGCACGCACACACACACATACACACACACACATACACACACACACACACACACACACACACACAAAAAGGCGCCGGGCGGGGGGAGCGCGGGCGGGGTCGGGAGCGTTGGCGCCTCCGGCGGGCAGCTCCCGGGGCGGGGGGAGGGGAGGAGGGAGGCGAGGAGGGAGGGGAGAGGCGAGGGGAGGAGAAAGCGGCGCGAGGGGGGAGCCGGGCCGGGACTCAGCCGCTCCTCACCTGGGCCGCCGCCGCCGCCACCGCGCCGTTTCCGTGCTGCTGCTGCTGCAGATACTCGCCGTGGCCGCCGCCGCCGCTGTCCACGTCCAAGGCAGCCATTTCCTCTTGTTTCACGGGCTTTTCGGGAGCTGCAGGCACAGCGCGGGGGGAGGGGGAGGAAGGGGGAGGAGAAGGAGGGGGCCCGCGGGCCGAGGCGAAATTACTCCCAAAGCCCGGACCTAGTCCCCTTCCCCTCCCCCACCCGCCCCCCGGCGGCGGCGGCGGCGGCTCCCTCCTCCCCTCCTGCTGCTGCCCCCGCCCGCCGCTGTAACCCTCCTCCTCCTCCTCTTTCCCTCCTCCTCCTCCTCCTCCCCGCGCTGCCCCTGCCCCCTCTCCTCTCCTCCCCTTTCCCTTCGCGCCGCTCGCTCTCACTCGCGCTCGCTCCTCTCGCACCGTCAGTCACACTCGCCCGCCCGCCGCCTGCGTCCGCACACAGGGGGATGCGCTCCCGGCGGGCCGCCCGCCCGGGGGCCCAGCGGAGAGATGGCGTGGCTGGGGCTTAAGGGGTGGACGGTGGCTGGCGGGAAGGGAAGGGAGGCGGAGGGGAGTGCGGCTTTCTGTCTCTCACAGACACTCGGTCGCACACAGGGAGCCGGGAGCCGGCGGCAGCGGCCCCGAGCTGTGGTCGGCGGCAGCGGCGGCAACAGTAGAGGTTGCTCTCTCGGCTTTACGTACCGGTCATAGTGTGTTTAGGGCACCTCAGGCGGGGCTCCCCGCCGCCTTACACATGGTGAGGAGCGAAGGCGGCGGCGGCGGGAGAGGATGCGGGAAGCGGCGGTGGACACGGCCGGAGCGGTCCGGGGATTTTTTTTTCCTATTTTGATTGACTGTGCGGGAAACACAAAAGGTGGAGCCTCCAGCCCAAAAGGGGGGAAGAGGGTGACAGCCCGCCCGGAAGTCCCGCCCCTCTTCATCCCGCTCATTTGCCGCCACGCTTTCCGTCGAGTGTGCTCATTGGTCCGGGAACCCGTCCGTCTCTTGGGCAGGCGGCGCGCTTCCTGTTTGCCCCCCGGGTGGAAGTAGAGAGACAATGAGCGGCCGAGGCGGCGTAGGTTTCCGACAGCGGCTATGGCTCGCCTGTTACCCCGCTGTGCCCGCCTCGCTCGCCGGCTGCCGCTGCCAGGCCGGAGGCGCAAGCCTCTTCCACCTCGCAGGCGCTCGGAACAGGCCCCGCCAAGCTTTGGGGGGGCTGAGCTGGGGAGGTAATCTGTCCCTCGTGGCTCCAGCTCCGCTCGACGCTTCATCCTGGCGGCAGCCGCGGCCGGATCTCCCCAGGGCCTCGCGCTCTCGGAGCTGCCGCTTCCCTGCGCTGCCAAGAGGCCACCGCCGCTCAGCCCCGGGGCTGCTGCTGCGTCCGCTGCTGCTACTGAGCAAACCAGACCCGCCCCACGAGCCCGGGGGGAGGGAGCTGGTATTGGGGGAGACACCCCCTCCGAGGCTGGAGGAGGATTTTCTCTCACACACTTGCAGTTCTCGGATTCACAGTTAGAGCCATCTCGTTGCCATCCTTAGCCCCGGGCTTCCAGTCTCCCACTTTTACATACCCTGGAGACAGACATTTAAAACAAAAAAAAAATATCAAGTCGCTGCACACAACTTTTAATTCTGGCCAGTGGCACCAAACAAGGGATTTCACTTCAAACGTCGTGTGTATACATATGCAATGGGGCAGAAGCCTAAAAAAAAATCCAGTCGCATAATCATTTTGTTGCACAAACATTCCCCACGTCTTAATTCTTTTGGTACCACGTCACATATCTCTTGAAGAAACCCATCAACAATTGCCAACACTTTAAATAGTGAATCTCAGTGAAGCACGTTTTTTCTGAGAACATTTTAATTATACTGTATTTTTAAATCTCGTCTCATTGGATTAGGTTAGCCCTCCTTCGGTCATTGGCATCCTTAGTATCTTTCTGTCATTCTGGAGGGAAATGCTTTTTTTTTTTTCCAACTAAGAGACATTCCTGCCTGCTACCTTTAGATCTAGTTGCCTAAAAGAAGAGGTTAAATGAAAGTTGGAAACGCCGTTCTTGATAACCTTTTATTAGGAATCTGTCTTGAGCAGTGTTCCAATTATTGTGATTATTTTTATATTTTGTCTGATAAATGAAGTTGTTGGGGGATGGGAGGATGCCTTGGGAGACCACTGGGTTATGAAGTCCAAGCACTTGAACTAGATTTTGTTTGTGCTAACTAGAAAAGTTTGTAATCCATTTGTGAGAGTCTGAGTTTGCGTCCCAGTTCTAAAGCACTTAAACTCGAAACCTTTGCTCCTAGGATGTATGGTTACATCCTAGGATGTACATGTAGGATGTTAGGAACATAGGAATCAATGCTCCTAGGATGTGTCATTACTCAGCTCTTAATTAAACAAAAGATAGAATTTCTAGAGAATTGGCCTAAAAACAGCCCATATGCAAAAATAGGACGAGATTCTGAGTCCAACAATAGGGTTGATCTCTTCTAATAGTCATTTGGGTCTCCTATTTAAGTAGAAGAATCACTTTAGAATTTGGATTGAGCAATGGTGTGGTGCATGTACAATACAGAAAGATTTTACACTTAAAATTTAAAGGAAAATCAAAGTGTCAGAATAAGCTCATTTTAGAAGAAAACAAAAAGAAAAGGGATATGGAGATGAAAACAATTGGAGTAGGAGAGAGGGAGGGAAGTCAACAGTATTATTCCTCTTTGTTCTTTCCTGGATTTGTTGGATAGAGGGTAGCTCTTACCCTAGAAAGGATATTTATTTATTTGTTTATTTGCTTCCTTCTTTGTTTTTAATGGAAATGTTTTATTTTTAAAGAAGCTTTAGATTACATACATTGAATATAGAGGGGGAGGGAAGCCGATGTGGCTCCTGCGTATGAGGTCCCGGGTTCAATCCCCACCCCCGGTACCTAAAAAATATATATATATATATATATATATATACCCTAACGCCTCCCCCTCCCCCATTTTTCCCCATTAACAACATCTTCAACTACTGTGGTACATTTGTTACAATGGATGCACACATATTGAAGCATTGCTACTATGGTCTATAGTTTACATTATAGTTTACACTTTGCACTGCATAATTTTATAGGTATTGACAAAATGTTTAAGGGCCTGTATCTGTCATGGCAGTGTCATGCAGAACAATTCCAATGTCCCAAAAATGCCCCATGTTACACCCATTCTTCTCTTCCCCCCTCCCTCAGAACCTCTAGAAAGGATATTTAATACATTTTCAGGAGAGGGAATGTGTGTTTTATGGGTCAAAATATACTATCTCCATGCCCTTTTGCAAAACATTAATCCAGTCACCCTAGAGAGCAAAATACTTAGCTGCAGGAATTAAATTCATTTCCACCTTGATACCAATTGACAAATGGCATGAACAAATAGTTTGCAAACTTTTTTGGTCTGTAGATCATTCTGACAGGGTGCAAAAACACTTCATCTAATCTTCCTGAAAAGAGAAAATAATCCATCAGAACTAACTATTCTACTTTTGATTCAATACTTTCAAGATATAGATATTCCAAAAGCATCACTACTACATGATCAGCCTCCAAAGAGTTATTGTCATAGATTATTTTAAGACAACTGAAAGTTAAGATAGTCTCTGAAAAGAACGCCTTTTCTTAGCTATTTCACTATGATAATCAAATCTTGAAATACAGTTTATGTTAATTAAAAGGTATTTGTTAATACAGGGCAGCCACTCAATGGCAACTGCTATATTATGTAGGAACCCAGAATTGCAGTTGTTTAACAGGAAGGGAAGCAGAGTTCTGAATATTATTTGTACTTTCTCCTTTCCAAAAAAAATGATTTGAGAAAGCTCTATGCTGACCATTGCTTACATCACATTAGGAGATGTGGTTATCACTTTATTTGTCCTTATCCTCAATTTCCTCACTTTCAAAAAACATCTTGGTTGAGCGGGTATAGCTCAGTGGTGGAGCATGTGCTTCATATGTACAAGGTCCCAGGTTCAATCCACAGAACCTCCTTAAAAAAAAAAAAAAAAAAGATTCTAAAAGAGATCTTGTATGTATTTTTATAAGGTTTCTTAAATCCTTTGGAAACATTTTGATGAAGGTCAAGGGCTTCAAAGGCTTCTATATGACCTACTGGCATGGAATCTTTCACTCATCTTTAATCCTTTTCTGTCTACAAAGAACAGAGGTCACCAAATATTGCTTGATCCACATCTGCAAGAACCTAGCCATTCTCTATTAAAAACAGCGACAGCCCTCGTCAATAATACCTTACATGAAAAGCGATCCCCTTTCCTTCACAGTCCCTACTTCTGCTTTTCTTCCCTCCTGAGCATCTATTATGCAGACCATATAAAATCAACTTTTTTTTTTCAATCTAAAAAGGTGGCTATTATGTACAGTTAAACCTAAATCAGCATTTCTTTAACATAACCTCTATGATTTGTGACCTTCCTTTTACCCACCCCTGGCTCTCTTACATATTCACTCAGAATTTCAAGAATCTTTAAGTTTGTTCTACTACATATTCACTATCATAGTTCAGAAACATTGCAGTTTACATTGACTAGGTAAACTTAATCCTCTTCACATTTATATCTTCCTACTTTCTCAAAATACACCTTAAAAGCCAAGAAGTAACATTGTTGAGCTTTTACTATGTGCCAAGCCCGTCACATCTTTAACCTTAGTTAATCCTCAAAGCCCTATGAGATAAAGATTATAGATTGATCATTTTACAAATGAGAAAACTGAGGCTCAACAAGATTATATAACTTGACCAATGTCACTTTCAAGTAAGTGGCAGAGTCAGAATTCAAACCTGAATGCATCAGTCTCTTCAATCAATATATTGAGTCTTAAATCACCAGTTTAAGAGAGTCATCTACCCATTAAGTATATAATAAAGAAAAAGAAAATAAAATATAAAGAAGACACATTAAAGTAGATAAAATAAGGAAGATCATTTTTAAGACAAATCTTACTTAGAATGTGAGCTCCTTGTGTTAGGGGTCATATATTTTGAATGCTCTAAGCAATACCTAACACATTGCGGATGTTTAATTAATATTAAACAGATAGATTGTCAAGACATTTATCTTGTGGGAAAATGATGACTAAAAAATTAAAACTGACTGATAAATACTGTATGATAAAATTTCTTTGACCTTATTATAGTTCACCTTTTTCAAGATCACCTTCCCCAAATGAGTTAGAATCTCATTTTCATTCACTCTCCACGCCAATGATACTATTATGGTACAAAAGAACTGATGTCCTTATAATTCAAGGGAATCCCATTCTCTTTGTCCAGGACATTGACATTTCTTGGTATTCTAAAACTTTTAAATATCCACACTTCTGAAGTCATCTTCATGTTAGTCTAGGAAGCTGAGTCCACTGGTATTGGATTTCTGAGTCATCGCAATTTTCTGAGAAAATATGGTTTATGTATTTACACTTTATTAATAATCTTAGAAAAATATAGAATGCTAAATACTCTCTTTTTAATAATCTTCCATAGAAGAATATGGAATGCTTGAAATTCTCTTGGTTGCAAATTAGCATACTTAAAAGCTAGCTTAATGCCTTTACTATACAAACAATAATAACGATAGTAAGTAACCTGATGCTACTGAAGTGTGGTGTCCTTAAATGATGAGCAATAACCTTCAGCATGAAGTATATTCATACTTTATTTGATGATTCGATCTCTATCTTAAAATGGATTTTTTTTCTTTCCTTTAAACATAGAAACCAGACGTAAACATCAACTAGTCCCAAAAGAGCCAACCAGTGCCAAGACCTAGCCAGAGAAGGTAAGAGGAAGGGGGAAAAAAGAGAGAATGTAGTGAGGAGAAGTTTGGATAGAACTGTAGAAAATATTGAAAACAGTTTTTACTTGCCTTTAAGGAATAGAATTTTTCTAATTCTCCCTAAAATAGCTGAAATGCTGCACCATATCATCATTCCATTTCAAGTCAAGAGCTAGAGTTAAAAACAAATGTAATTATAAATACATATGTACACATATACATCCATGTATTAATTTTTATTTTTATATTAATTTCATTTTCATGATAGCTTTTTTTGTGTAACATTATTTTCTCATGGTAACAGGAGAACCACTGAAGGATTATTAGAAGGGATTGATCTGCCAAGTTTAGGAAGCTACCTGTCTCTGGAAGCAGTGTGAAAGAGAGATAAGACAAACCAGAAACCTGAGGCAAGGAGACCATCTTTTAGGGAGTTATTGCAGTTGGCTAGGCTAGACAAGGTAGTAAAATAGAAAGGAGAGGTATGTGTCAAATGTCTGATTTATTTTTGCTTTCTTATTTCTGTTAGGCTGCTTAAGGACAGCAACCACTTTATTCGTTTTTGTAGCCCCAGTGGCTAATACAGTACCCAGCAGATGGTATGCATTCAATAAATGTTTGCTGAAAGAATGAGTAAACAATCACTTTGAAGAGCAATATCCAGTAAGTCTAGCTGCACATACCCGATAACCCAGAGTGGTAGGCAGAATAATGGCCTCCCAAAGACATCTACATCCTAATCTCTGGAGGCTGTGAATGAATGAATATATTACTTTATGTGGCAAAACAGAATTAAGATTCAGATGGGATGGAGAGTGCTAGTCAACTGACCTTAAAATAGGGAGATTATCCTGGATTATCCAGGCCTAATGTAATCCCAAGGGTCCTTAAAAATGGATGAGGTTATATACATACAATGGAATATTATTCAGTCCTAAGGAATGAAGTTTTTTTTTCTTTTTTTTAAACAATTTATTGAAGTATATCATTCATACAGGAACATACATAAACCATAAGTGTTCAGTAAATATTGTGAATTTACAAAACAAACATGCATAACATCATACATCACCCCACCACAAATACTTTGCATTGTTGTGAAACATTTGTTAAATCATGAAAGAGCATCATCAAAGTATTACTACTAACTACAGTACGTATCTTACTTCCCTATACATTTTTTTAAAGAATTTATTTATTTATTTATTTATTTATTTATTTACTTTTATCCATTTTTACCTCCCCCTCCCCCCCCCCATTTTTGCTGTTTTTGTGTCCATTTGCTGGGCAACTCTGTGTGTCCATTTCCTGCCCTCTCTTCTCATCCTTCTCCTGTCTTCACTGGGATTCGATCCTCAGAACCTCCGATGTGGAAGAGAGGTGTCCTACCGCCTGCGCCACCTTAGTTCCTGGTTTTTTGGCACGTCTCGTCTTGGCTCTCCCTTGTGTCACTCTCCTGTTACATCATCATCTTGCTGCATGGCTCACGGGGCCTGGAGGGGCTCACCTGCTTGCGGGGGCTGACAGCGCACCCACGCACGGGGCCTGATGGCCCACACACCTTCTATTTTTTTTTTTTTTCAATTTTTACTGGGAGGTCCCAGAGATCGAACCCAGGTCCCTTCGTATGGGAGACGGACGCCCAACCACCTGAGCCACATCCGTCCCCCTGCTATATCTCTTAAGGTTGACCAAAGATATCCAAAGTTACAGTCTTTTCCCATACAGGATAGTCATATAATAAATCAGGCTTAGTTTATCACCAGCATTCTAAAAACCAGACCTAGGGAGAAAAACTAGGTCTGGGGACACATGCATGGTTTCTAATATAGCAAATGTTTAGCCTATCCTCACAAAATCAGGTCAGCGAGAATATTCGCATAGGAATCAAGTTTTGATACATGCTACTACATGGTTGAACCCTGAAGACATCATGTTCAGTGAAATAAGTCAGAAAGAAAGGGATAAATATTGCATGATCCCACTTATATGTAATAGCTAGAGTATGCAAATTCATAGGGACGGAAGTAAAGTACAGGTTACATGGGTAGGGGAAGAGGGAAGAATGGGAGCTAATATATATGGGTATAGACTTTCTGTTTGGGGTGATGGGAAAGTTCTGGTAACGGATGATGATGAGGGTAACACAACATAGTAAGTGTGATTAATCCCACTCGATTGGATGCTTGGGAGTGGTTGAGATGGGAAAGTTCATGTTGCATATGTTTCCACAATTTGAAAAAGAGAGATTAAAGAGATGATAACAATTAAAGGCAATACATGATCCCAGACTGGCTCTAATAATGGAGGACAGCATGTCCAAAAGGATATTACTTGGAAAAAATTAGTATAGACTCTAAGTTTTATATCAATGTTAAATTTCTTGAACTTCAAAACTGTGTTTTTTTTAAGGTCCTATTTATTTATTATTTATTTATTTATCCTCCTTCTCGAGATGGCTCCCTCGTCTGTCTGCTCGTTGTCTGCTCTCTGTCTGCTCACTGTGTCTGCTTGCTATCTCTGCTTGTTGTCTCTGCTCATTGTCTGCTCATTTTCTTTAGGGGGCACTGGGAACCAAACCCAGGACCTCCCATGTGGAAGGCGGATGCCCAACTGCTTGAGCCACATCCGCTCCTGATAACTATTCTTAAGGTAGTTATATAAGTGAATATCCTTGTTCTTAGGAAATGTACATGGAAGTATTAAGTGTTCAAGAAGCAAGATATATACAACCTACTTTCAAATGCTTAGAAAAGATATGAAAAGAAAGAGAGAGAGAGAGAGGGAGGGAGGGAGGAAGGAAGGAAGGCAAATATGGCGAAATATTAAAATTGGTGGATCTGGGTATCTGGGTGGGAGATGTAGCTGGAGATATCTGTATGGGGTTTGTATTACTCTTGGCAACTGTCCTGTAAGTTAGAAATTATTTCAAAATAAAAAGTTTAAATTAAAATTAAAAAAAAGTAAATGAGGGAATCAGAAGAGAGAAAACCAGAGTGATGACAGCATAAGAATTCAACTTGCTATTGCTGGCTTTGAAGATGGAGAAAGGGGGCTATGAGCCAAGAAATGAAGGCTGCCTCTAGGCTCTAGAAAAGGCAAGGGAAAGGATCCTACCCAGAGCCTAGAGAATGGAACGCAGCCCTGCTAACACCTTGATTTTAGCCTGGTGAGACCCATGCCAGACTTGTGACCTATAGAATGGTATGATGACAAATTTGCGTTGTTTAAGCCACTAAATTTGCTTTGTTATGGCAGTGAAGGAAAAGTAATACTCCCAGCAATTCCACTCCTAAATATATGTCCTACATCTAGAAAATCTCACATGGGGACAAAGGGAAACATTCAAAGAATTTTCATTGCAGCATTGTTTATAATAATGAAAAACTGGAAATCACCTAAATATCCATCAAGGGAATGGATGTAGATAGGTAGGTAGGTAGGTAGGTAGACAGACAGAATAATACAAAATAAATTGTAGTATCTTCATTAAATGAAATTTAAAATAAATGAAAAGAGAAATGACTATCATCATGGATAAATCTCAAAAATAATATTGAATGGAAAAAGCTAATTACAGAAAGAAACATACAGTATAAAATCATTTATATAAAGTTTTAAAATGCACCAAGGTATACCATATACTATATGTGGATACATACCTAGAGTTGGGAACCCTTACCATCTTCACAGGCCTCTTTCCATTTATCTTCAAACATGAACAAGTCTTCCTATCTTTAAAAACCCTCCAAAGCAGCCTGCAGTTTTCTCTAGCTATTGTCTTCTTTCTTTCCTTCCTTTCCTTGTCCAAGATCTCAATAATTTTCTGTCTACCTACTGCCTTCCTAACTGAATGTTCACCCAATTTCTCTCCCCACCACGCTACTTGAAATTGCTGTTTTAAAGATCTCCAGACTTATCTCCAAATCCAGGGATTTGCCCCCTGGGTTTTCATTCTTTTTCAGCTCTTTTCAGCATTTAACATTATAAACATTCCTTCCTTAAAACTCTCTCCTGCCTTGAAACATCATCTCCTTTCTGGTTTTCTTTCAAAAGTGTATGTCTCTGTATCCTTGTAATGTTGTCCAATAGAACTATCTGTGATGATGGAAATAATGTTTGCACTCTTCAATAAAATAGCCACTAGCCACATGTGACTGTTGAGCACTGGAAATGTGGCTAGTGCAACTGAGGAATGGAATTTTTAATATTTCATTTTAATTAATTTAAATTTAAATAGCCACAAGTGGCTAATGTTTACCATATTGGACACTACAGCTTTAGTTTCTTTTCTTCCCTCTGCCCCTAAATATGAACATTATTTCAAGCTCAGTTTCTGATTCCCTGAGCTTTACTTTAGAAGTTCTTCCTCTGGATGCTCAACTTCAGCCCTCATCTGTGAAATCATTAATTTCAAATCTTATCTTTAGTAGTCTCCTGTCACCTGCATTCCAGTTCCATATTTTTTAACCACTGGACATTCCTCCTGAATATCTCACTTTCACCTCAAACTCAGAATGTTCAAAGTTGAAGTTATACCTTTCTCTGTAAAACTAGCTCTCCTCTCCCTTCCAACATTCCTGACAGGGATGCCATTGTTCTCTCAGATGCCCATACATGAAATTACCTTTGACACATCTCTCCCCTTCCTCTCCCATAGGCGCCGGTTGCCAAGTGCTGACAAGTTTTACTTCAGAATATCTCTCAGCTACCCATTTATTGAAACCACAAAATTTATTGAACCTTGTTCTACAAGACAAGGTAGCAGACATAGCCCCTACCTATGACACAGTTAAAAGACAAAACATACATGAATAAAGTTCAAATAATATAGGCATGAAATAACAAAATCTAAAATACACGAGATGGGGAAACAGATGTGGCTCAAGCAACTGGGCTCCCATCTACCATATAGGAGGTCCAGGGTTCGATTCCCGGGGCTTCCTGGTGAAAGCCCTGCGTGGCAAGCTGGCCCGAACAGAGAGCTGGCCCATGCAGAGTGCTGGCCTACGCAGGAAAGCTGGCCCACGCAGGAGTGCAGGCCTGCGCAGGAGCTGGCCAGCGCAGGAGTACTGGCCCACGCAGAGAGCTGGTGCAGCAAGATGATGCAACAAAAAGAGACACAGAGGAGAGACAATAAGAGACACAGCAGACCAGGGAGCTGAGGTGGCACAAGAGATCAAGCGCCTCTCTCCCACTCTGGAAGGTCCCAGGATCCGTTCCTGGTGCCGCCTAAAGAGAAGACAAGCAGACACAGAAGAACACACAGAGAGCAGACAGTGAGAGCAAAACAGCGGGGGGGAGGATAAATAAATAAATAAATCATTAAAGTACATGTGATGCATTCCAAAGGAGTGCCCTCCAAATTCAGAAATCACTGAGGCTCGGCCCACGCCATCTGAAGGAGATCAAAGCATGCTTTGCTCTGGCTGGGCTTCTGCAGTCCTCGATGGGACTCCAGACTTTCCTGGTCCTTTCTGTTGTGCATCTCCACCAAATCTTCCTTTACCTTGCTCAAAAACCTTCAACGATTCCCATGATCTAACGCATGGAAGCATATCTCTCCCTCCTCCTCACTGCCCCACATGTGTCACTGTTACCCTCTAAGCAAGCATTTATTTGTTCTGCCACAGGGATTGTCCTTCCCTCTCCCCTGTGGTCATGCAAATTCTAAAAAGCCTTTAAGCTTCGGTTCATGTCTTAACCTCTTTCCATAAATCCAGCGTCCAGCTATTATTAATTGCGTTGTTGATGACTTTCCATTGTACTTAGAGTGTGTATCTCCCAATATTACACTTAATTCATGACTATTAGCATTGTCACCCCGATTATAATCATAAGTATTTTCGGCACAGGTGCGATTTTTACCTTTTTTCTGTAGTTCTTAAGCAGTGATTCTCAAATAAGGAGAGAGGCACAGTTTGAAACAAAACAGCTCTTCATTTGTCCCACTGGGATTTTTTTTAAAGCTACAACATTTAACTTATTCTGAATTTCAAATATTAAAAGAAAATGTGAGATTTTTATGCTTTATCAAAAAGCCATGTTTAATAAAGGAAGTCAGGAAACAGTTGTACAGTAATGATGAGCAAATAGAAGACAACAAATATCAATTGAATGATTCATTGATTTCAATAAGCCATGAATTTGGATTCTTTGAGAAATAAAGGTTCAGATTTTTTTATTTTATGTTCTTATGTACCATTTGATACATGTAAAAGAATATATTCAATGTATATGTAAATTATAAAGCATAACGAATAATAAATTAGATGAACCCTTACCTAATTTAAGAGTTTGGTATTGGTAGACCACCCATAATTTAAGAGTTTGTCCTCTTTAACAAGTGTCCTTATTTTGGCTCTAACTGTAGATATTTCAGTGAGCTCTTTTCTTAGTCTAGTATATTTAAAAATATATGGTTTTTAACTTCTAGAGTCAATGTTCTTGTCTCTTAGCATTTGAATTGTTTTCTTTCTAGCATGTCTATTTACTCATCTCATGAGTTTTTTGCTTTTCTTAACTCTATTTTGAGCATCCTGATTTCACATTACTGTGAGATAATCTTTCTACTTCATATTTCCTCCATATTGAATTGAATAAGCCACTTATCTGCTTACGTTACTAGTCTACTCAAGTCATTTCATTCCTTCTTTGTATTGACTGTCCCTCCCTCTAGTTTTGTATAACAAGCTTACTGCATGTTCCTTCTTCCAAGTCATTGACATATCAAATGAATAAAATTGGTCCTAATATTGATCCCTGGAGCTTTGTAATCCATCCATTCCAAACTGTTCCACACTTTGATGTCAAAGTCAGTGTTTAATCTACTTAAGAAGTTCATCCCTATATCATACTTATCTAACTTCTAAATTAGTTGTTTTTATAGTATACTTTCATGGTACTTTATCCCAGAGTCCAAGTAATTAGTTCATGGTTTCGCTCAGCTGATATATGTCGTGAGACCCAGAAGTTATTTCTCATCACTGAGGCAGATAGGAATTGAATACAGTACTATCGCTTTTTTTAAAACAACATTTATTGTCTCAGTCCTGGAGGCTAGAAGTCTGAAATCAAGGTATCAGCAGGGCCTTGTTTCTTCTTAAAGGGGAGAATCTGTTCCATGCTTTTCTCCTGGCTTCTGGTGGGTGGCCACCAATCCATGGTGTTCTTTGGTTTCTGAGGGCATAACTTAATCTCTGCCTCAACATGTGGCATGCGCATGCTCTCCCTCCTCCCCCCCCCCCACCATCTCTCTGTGTCCAAATTTACTCTCCTTATAAGTTATATCAGATTAGGGCCCACCCTAATCCAGTTTGGCCTTCTCTTCAAATAGTAATGAAAACGTTCTAAAATTGACATATTCAAAGGTCCTATTTACAAACAAGTTCACATTCACAAGATGGGGAGTTGGGACCTGAACATGTTTTTTGGGGGAACACAATTCAGTCCATAACAGGCCATGTGTGATGAATGTCAACCATATACATATGTTTTTGAGGGTGCTGAGCTATGGGCCTTAAAGAGATGCTATGGCTTAAGTGAATCTGCATGACTAATCGTCCTTGAAGTTTAAATGAAAGAAATGTGCTGCTGTTGTATCTACGATGTGATATCTGTATGCTGTGTGATTCCTGGTTTCCTTTACACACTCTCCTTTCTCATCCTCCTGAGCATACTCCACATTAATTCCCACCATATGAAAGTACCACCAGAGTTCAACTTCAGGAAATTCACAAGGAAATAAGACAAGGTCTATGCATGGGGGTTTTGTGATGGGAGCTTGGCAGGTGTTAGGGAGAGAGCATTCTGACTCTTTTTAAGTTAAATCATTAACTTTCTGTTATTTCCAATGGTTGCTTTCCCACAAAATTTACCGGTATCTTGTCCTCCATGGGAGTTAAACTTAATTTTAAATCTTGTACTTAGGAGAAAAGGGATATTTTGAGAATGAACAATAATTTGATTAGGTTTTTATTTATAACTGATATCAACATAGGCAAAGATGAAGTCTTTCAAGTCATCTCTATCTCTACTGATGAATTCCAACATCTACAAAGAATCAAAAAGAAAACATTTGACTTACAATAGTCAAAATCTAGTAAAGTAGTAAAAATTTGTAGAACTGTACCTAAAAAGGGTGAGTTTTACTGTATGTGAATTACACCTTAATTTTTTTAATGGGGGGAAAAAACAAATAGAACCTTCACTTTAACCCAGTAGACAAAACAACCTACAGAATGGGAGAAAATATTTGGAAATCATATACGGTTTTACTATCCAAAATATATAAAGAACTCCTATGCCTCAACAACAAAAAGACAAGCAATCAAATTTTTAAAATGGTCTAAGGCAGGGGTTCTTAACAAGGGGTCCATGAGCTTGAAATGAAATTCAAAAAAACATTATTCCTGTGGGGTCATGTTGGTGCTGGTATTATATACTTATTAAAAATCCACAGTATAGTGTGGACTTAGTAAGGGGTCTGTGGTTTTCACCTGACTAGCAAAGGGGTCCATGGAACAAAAAGGTTAAGAACCCCTAGGTCTAAGGACTTGAATAGACATTTCTCCAAAGAAGATATACAAATGACCTACAAGCCCATGAAAAGATGCTTAACATAATTAGCCATTAGGGAAATGCAAATCAAAACCACAATGAGAGACTAACTCATACCCACCAGAATAATTATTATTTTTAATGGAGTGTAACTTATGGACTATAGTTAATATTGTAATATTTTTGCAGCAATGGCAAAAAAGATATAACAATTCTAAAGGTCAACAATAGGGGGGTATTACCTTTTGGATTTTTCCTTTTGGAGTAATGAAAACATTCTGAAATTGACTGAGGTGATGACAACACAACTCTGTGATGGAACTGAGAGCCACTGAGTGTACACTTTGGATGGATTGTACAAAGCATGGGACTGCATAATACAGTGAACCATGTGGTAGATGATGGGCTGTTGTTAACAGTACCAATATGAGAACATGCTCTCATGAACTATAACAAATACACAAATACTAATACATGGTGTTAATAATAAGGTGTTTGGTGGGAAAAATGCACCAAATGTAAGATATGGACTATAGTTAGCAGTAATATATTTTTTTAAAATATGGAACACTTCACAAATTTGCATGTCATCCTTGCACAGGGGCCATGCTAATCTTCTCTGTATCGTTCCAATTTTAGTATATGTGCTGCCAAAGTGAGCACAGCAGTTATATATTGAGGATGCTCTTTCATCATTTGTAACAAATGTTCCACAACAATGCAAGGGTGATGTATGGGAATCCTGTATGGTCTGCATGATTGTTTCATGAACTCACAACTTCTATAATTAAAAAAAAAAAAAAAAAACCTGGAAAAAATGGAGTATAACAGATGTTGGAAAGGATGTGGAAAAATAGGAACATTTGTACATTGTTGGTGGGTGAGAATGTAAAAAGGTGCAGTCACTGTGGTATACAGTTTGGCAGCTCCTCAGAAAGTTAAACATAGAATTACCACATGGCCCAGCAATTCTACTCATAGGTATATACCCCAAAGAATTGAAAACAGGGACTTGAGCAGATATTTATACTGCAATGTTCATAGCAGCATTATTCACAATAGCCAAATGGTAGAAGCAACCCCAAGAGTTCATCAACAGATGAATGGAGAAACAAAATGTAGTACTGTATACACACACACACACACACACACACACACACACACACACAATGGAATATGCTTCAGCTGTGAAAAGGAATGAAGTTCTGATATATGCTACAACATGGTTGAACCTTGAAGATATTATGGTTGCGTGAAATAAGTCAGGCACAAAAGGACAAATATTGTATGATTCCACTTATATGAAATACCTATTATAAAGAGAGACAAAAGTAGATTACAGATTACCAGAAGCTGGGGGCTGGAGGGACGAAATGGGGAATTAATGCTTAACAAGTACAAAGTTTCTGTTTAGGGGGATGGAAAAGTTTTAGTAATGGATGGTGGTGATGGTAGCACAACATTGTGAATGTAGTTAATATCACTGGATTGTACAATGGTTAAAATGGGAAATTTTATGTTGTATATATGTTGACACAATAACACTTTAAGAAGAAATCTAATAAGTAAAAGTGAAAGGCTATAGGAGAAGAGCATAGGGGGTGATGCAGGGTCATGTATTTACAGGATTTAACATACTGATTAATTGTGGAAACTTTTTTGAGGAGGAAAAGAAAAATATGAATACATACAGGCTTAGCAAAGGATATTTAAAAGTAGGCAAAATCTCTGGATAAAATAATGGAATGGGAAAGTTAATGAATAAATCTACAGAGTTCCCCACAAACACACATATCTCTGGAAATGTGACAAGATAAGAGAAAGAGGAGCAGTGTACATTTGTATTTATCTGCTTTGTCCACTTGAAAGTAAAGACCAGCAGAGAACTTAGCATATGGTAGGACTTCAATACATTCATTGAATAGATGGGTATTTAACTTCTTTTAGCTCTATTATCTCATTTTTAGTCAGCTGTCTGCAATTTGTTTGATGTTTTGTTTTGGTCTTAATTTATGTAATTTATTCTTTTTCAATAAACTTATATGAGAATAAGTTTAGATTTACAACAAAGTTACAAAGATAACACAGAGTTCCTATATACCTCTGACACGGTTTCCCCTAGCACTCGGTTGACCAGCCATGCAGTTTGTCCAAGACTATGTCATGGTTTTAGCACTGAAAGTCCCATGTCCCAAGAAACCCCTGTCCTGGGCAAACTGGGATAGTTGGTTACCCTACAATGTTAACACCATACATTAACATGGTATATTTGTCTAAACTAAGAAATCAACATTGAGATATTACTAGTAACTAGATTCCAGACTTTATTTGGATTTCACCAGCTTTTCCACTAATGTCCTTTTTCAGTTTCGGGATCTAATTCAGGGTACCACGTTGTGTTTAGTCATCCTGTCTTCTTAGTATTTTCATAAGTGTCCTCTGTCTGGGATGGTTTTTCAGTCTTTCCTGGTTTCTCATGACCTTGACTATTTTGAGGAGTACCAGCCAAGTATTTCATACAGTGACCCTCAATTTGAGTTTGTCTGATGTTTTTCTCATGATTAGGCTGAGATTGTGGGGTCTAGGGCCCTAATTTAACTAGAAACTTTGCAAGTGTTAGTACTTATTTTCCTGGCTCCATTAACCTTTGTCACCTTTAAATTCCACAGAATTTCACACAATTAATTAGTATATGTTAATTTAAAGGGAATTAAATCACTTTAATAGGTCAGAATGAATTTACTGATTTCAGATACAGTCCTCACATTACTATTCCACAAAGGGCAAAATCAAATTGCTTCAAATTCAAGAAATTCTTATTTAAACTTTGAAAATGACAGAGCTTATTGTCCAAGTCACCTTTGAAGCCATGGTCTTTCTCCAATGGTACCATCCTGAGAGTTTAAAAGTAGATGGTCATTTGGCTAAAGAAAGAAAGAAATAAAACTTTGGGAGTTTATTTTTCTACTTATGAAAAGAAAACATATTCTCTGTAGAAAATTTAGAAAATAGAGATAACTAAAAGGAAGAAAATGAAATTTCCTTTGAGTCTACCATCCAAGGAAAATCACTGGTTATAACTGTTAATCCTTTTTTAAATGTCCTTTTAGTCTTTTTTCTATCTGTTTACATTTCCTTTTGTAAAAATTGGATGATACTGTTATATGCACATTTTAATCAACTTTTTAATATCCTTTTATATTATTAAACACTATTGTATCATTTTTAATTACTGCATAATACTCCATAGAATAAACATATTATTTAACATCCTTGTAGTTAAATCTTTGCACAGATCCATGATAATTTCCTAAGGTTAAATTCCTTTAAGTGATATACACAGTTTAGGGCCAAATTGCCAAATTTCCCTACAAAGTAGTTTTACCAATTTAAATACTCACTGCCAATTTATAAAAGTATCCATTTCCCTATATAAAAACTCTGTGTTTTTATCTTTAATCTTTGCCATTTGATAATTTTTTAAATAGCTTTTTTTGGCTATTGTTTTAAGTTACATTTCTTTGCCTGTAAGGGTGAGCATTTTATGTTTCATGCCATTTGTATTTATTATACTGTGAATTACTTGTTTGTACCCTTTTTCCAATTTTTATTATGGTATCCATCTTTTTCTTATTGATGTGAAAATATATATTAATAATATCAAACTTTTTTTCTCATATATGTTTCAAATATTTTTTCCTAGTTCCTCACTTGCTGTTTAATGATGATTTGATATTCAGAGGTGTGAATCATTCTCATTTGTTTTCAGTCTTTGGTAGCTGTCTTTGTTTTTTTGTTTGTTTTGTTTTGCACTGTTTTTGTTTTCATATTGAGCTCAGTTCTGAATCCTAGCTGTTCCTGTTCAGGGCAGCTCACGTGAGTCTGTCAAGTTCTATAGCACAGCTATTTCATCACATATTGAAAATGCTCCCTTTCTTACTGAAACAATACCCCTGAGCCCTCACAGTCCCAAGCTTTAGGAGATAAAAAAGAAATGAAGGCAAATTCAAAAGCACACTGCCCTGAAACCTGCCAGATTAAGGCTGCCATAGACCTCCAAGGAAAAAAATTCCAAAGATAGCAATAACCCTCAGTAAAAAACAAAAAACCCATCTTTTACCACAGTTTAGCTCCAACACCTCAATCTAGTCTAATCAGTCTTAATGGCTTCCATGCAGTACAGAGTAGGGATCCCACACCACACTTGGTGAGCAGCCCTGCCATCAAGTTCTCCAAGGCTCCCAGCTCCCTCTGGATGGCAAAGAGGAGGGTGGACTCTCAATCCAAGCTTGTGGAGGCCAGAATTTCTCTTCATTCTTCCCTTTCTCCCTGTCTCCATTTTAGGAAGTTTACGGGGATGACAATTTCAGGCAAATGTTAGGACAGAAAGTTATTGGAAAGAACCAGGAGGATTAAAAAGCCTTTTTTTTTTTTTTTTTTCCCATGGAAACATTTAAGATGCTTTCATTTAACATTTACATTAAATTTAAGTCAAGAAAAATATAAATAAGAAAAAAGTTATTGCAAGTTTCCTGTTCACAGACAGTTAAACAGAGTTGCTTGTGTGGTATGACTCAAGGGGCTGCCTATCTCCCTGTCAGAAACTCACTGTAAATGATTCATATCTGAAGTGCCTGACCATATACACAGATAGAATGGATATTTGTGAGCAACTGTTACAAATGTAACAATTCTTGGAAAGTGCTGAGGTCTATGAACTAGGTACTTGATCTCAAGTCTTCAGAGATGCAGATTGCCCTCTAGAAATAAAGGGGTACCTATCATTCCACCTGGATTTCTCTTTCCAGGTGAGAAGGGAGGTCTTGATGGAGAAAAGACCCCACATAGCCTGATTCAGGTGGAAAAGGAAAAATGGGAAGGGAAGCAGATGTGGCTCAAGCAGTTGAGCACCTGCTTCACACATGGGAGGTCCCAGGTTCGTTTCCCAGTGCCTCCTAGGAAAAAAACAAAACAAAACAAAAAGAAAACAAACAACAAGCAAAACAAACGAAAAAAACAACTCAAGGGAGCCAATTTGGCTCAGTGGTTGAGTGCTGGCATCCCACATACGAGGTCCCAGGTTCAATCCCCAGCCCCCCAGTACAGAAAGAGAGAGAGAGGGAGAGAGAGGGAGGGAGGGAGGGACGAAGGAAAAGGAGTCACTGCTTCTCACCCAAAAAAATAAAAAATAAGAGGGTGGTGCTACTGGTGCCTTTAGCCTACTGCGTAATCCAGCCTTGGTCCTGAGGGAACTACCAGACTGAAGTTAAATGGCATTAAGATAGATAGATACACACACACATGCACACATATACATACATACATACATGCATGCATGCATGCATATATTCATCTCAACCTACTTACTACTCCCAGAAGCTGGTGTCATTCTAAAGCTGCAGATCAGAACAACTCAACATTCAGCCAGCAGCCCAGGGTCATATCCCTGATTCCAAAAGTCTCCAGCCCAGTCCCTGCTCAGTGAAGCTGTGTTATAGAAATATTTTCTTTAACACTTGTAGACTGCCTGCTTTCTAGATTTTCCTTCTTGGTGACCTTATTTTGCCATCCAGCTTCAATATTAATGTAGCAAGGAAGGGATGTGGGAGGGATGTCCCAGCCTGATCCTAAACTGGGCTCAGAGCCAGAATACAGATTCGTCTGGGCATGTCTTATGGGCTTGCCAGGAGTCTCACAACATGAGGGATAGAGGAGCCTCATAGAAAATAAAATCCTAAGGTAGTGGGTGTAAGAAGACACATCACAAGTACCAGGGAAACTGAAAAACTCTGATTGTGTGTATGCACACATGTACCAGCACAGAGTACTGCTTTGGCACCAAAATTGGCCCTCAGCATTATGCAGCTTTGCCTGCATCAGGGGCACTGAGAGCTCCAGAGAACACAGTGTGGCTTCTGCATGTGGTCCTTTTACCTGTAGCTCTGAAAACTGATGGCTTCAGCACTTCAGGGACTGTCTGCAGCAAGAATTATTCTTAAACTCAGGGCTAAGAATAGGCTTCAAGGGCCCATGAACTCTTAAAAACTATATGCAAATTATTGGATGTATATGTTTATTTTTCTGGAAAGAGGTTCCATAAGTAAGTTTCATCAGATTCTCAAAAGACAATGTGATCATCAAAAGGTTAAGAACTACTGCCCTGGCAACTGCCAAAAACATTAGGAGTGAGCAGATTTTGTAGGCTTCTGAGACAGCTACTATGGTGGCTATAGGCCATACACTTTTTACCTCATAATTAAGATTTGTGTGCCCACATCTTCTCTCTTCTATACACGCTAGCCTCTGAGGGTAGAAACCGTGTTTTATCCATCCTGTATCTTACAGTGTCCAACACAGTAAATGTACTCAGTTATCACTGGATGAGAGAATGAACAATCATAAATCCATCTTATATGCTAGACATCTCTACTAGAAACAACTAACCCTTATGTCCTTGTACAGTATGCATTTTGAAGGTGTTCCTTACAACTTAACTGTTTTAGTTTCCTAGGCTGCACAAAGCATATACCATGAAGTGGTTCAGCCTAAACAATGGGAATTTATTCACTCATGGTTAAAGAGTCCGGGAAAATGTCCAAATAAAGGCATTATCAAGGTGATGTTTTCTTCCTGAAGGTCAGCTGCCGGTAATCCTTGGTTTCTCTGCCACGTGGCAAGGCACATGGCAGCATCTGCTGGTCTCGCCTTTCTTTTCTGGGTTTTGTTGATTTCAGCTTCTTGCTATTCTCTCTTTGTCTGAATTTCATTCTCTTATAAAGGACTCCAGTAATCAGATTAAGGCCCATCCTGAATGAGGTGGGTCATACCTTAGCTGAAGTAGCTTTATCAAAAGTTCCTACTTACAATGGGTTCACACCCACAGGAATTGATTAGACTTAAGAAAATGTTTTTCAGGGGTACATACAGCTTCAAACCACCACATTTATATTGTCCTTGTCGATTGATGGACATGACTTACTTACATGTCACCAAATATTTGCCTGCCTTATTTGTTTATTTGACTGTAAATTGCTTAGAAGGCAAAGGTCACATATAACCTAAACTAAGCAGACCGACATGCTTCTTGGAAAGAAGACACAGGGCTGACCAATACATTCACTACTCCAGTGTATTAGTTAGCCAAAGGGGTGCTGATGCAAAGTACCAGAAATCTGTTGGCTTTTATAAAGGATATTTATTTGGGGTAGAAGCTTACAGTCACAAGGCCCTAAAGAGTCCAACTCAAGGTACCATAAGAAGTGCTTTCTCACCCAAAGTCATTTGCCACATGTTGAGCAAGATGGCAGGGGACGTCTGCAAGGGTTCAGCCTTCCTTCTTCCTCTTAAGTCTCCGTAGTCCCAGATTCTTCTGATCTCAGTTGTAGGCTGGCATAAGGCTCATCTCATTCCCCAAGTCTCGTTTGTTTCCAGACTCAGCTTCTCTGGTCTCTTCACAAGGTCAGCTGTAGACTATCAGGCTCATCTCTCTTCCCCGGGCCTCTGCTATGTCTAAAGAGCTGTCTCTCCCTCTGTGTTCTTCTCTGTGTATCTACTTCTGTGTGGGAATCTTTTTTATCAGCCCACCAAAGGGGCTGGGACTCAACACTGAGTGCCACTCTAATGATGTGGTTAAATCAAAGCCCTAATCTTTACATAATTTAATCAGATGTCTCGGCTGAATCTAATACAATCAAAGGATTCTCACACCCAGAAGAACAGCCCAGTTTACAAATATAATCTATATCTCTTTTTTGGAATTCATAAATAATATCAAAATGCCACACCCAGTATCTGCGTCTTATAGGCCAACAATCCCTGAAGAGATATTTTATAAGAAGACACAGATCTACACATACCCTGTAAC
>JAQZBX010018630.1:0-34440 GCA_029593785.1 Cabassous unicinctus | reverse complement strand
CATCCTCTTTTGCCAGACACTGCCTCTGCACTCTGGGGATGGTTGCTGCTCCCTTGGGGAATGTAGTAGAGCTCTCCAGGGTGGGAATTCAGATTCCCTCATTGAGTAATTGTCTACCCACCGTGACCATGCCCCATCCCTTGATCGTTTGAACAATTTTATATATCTTTCATGTATATTCAGATGGACTTATTCCCATCACCCATTTTCCACTATTTCAAGTCATGTGTCTCTGTATAAGCATTTTAAGTGTTTCTCTAGGAGACACAGCCAGAAGCGGGTTGCAGGATATGTACATCTTCAAATTTACAAGGTATTGCCAAATTGTTCTCCAAAATGATTGTTCTAAATTACATTCCCTCCAACAAATTATAAGAATTTTCATTTCTTCACATTCTTGCCAATGCTTGGTATTTTCAAACGTTGTAATGTTTGCCAGTTTGATTGGAGGTAAAATAGCATATAATTATTGTTTCAAAAGCCTGTGTTCTTAACCACTATTCTGACTGTCTTGAAGCTTCAGTTCTGTAAAATGGAGAAAATATCTTTGCCTATTTCTTGGAGTTGTAAGACATTCTCCTGGTGTAATTGTGTGAATGTATTTTGTAAATATGAAGAGCCACTTTGGTACATTGCCAGTGGGAGAGAAAAATTGTACAGTTTCTATAGTGGGGAATTTGACAAAATCTATCAAAATTTCAAATGTATATCTATTTTCAAATGCATGTATATTTTCTTTTATCTTAAAAATAATTTTGAAGTTACAGAAAAGTTACAAAACCAATACAAATAATTCCCATGTCCTCTTCACTCAGATTCTCCAAATGCTAATATTTGATCACATTTGCTTTATAATTCTCAGTCTGTCTCTCTCCCCCTCCTCACTCCTCCTTTCTCTCTTCCATCTTCCAGGATCCAATCTAGGATCATTCATTGCACTTAGTCATCATACCTCTTTAATGTCCTTTAATATGGAATGGTTCTTCAGTCTTGTCTTTCAAGATCTTGATATTTTTGAAGAGTACTGGCCAGTTGTTTTGTAGAATATCTCTCATTTTGAGTTTGTCTGATGTTATCTTATGATTAGATTCAGGTTACATACTTTGGGCAAAATACCCCACAAGTGATGCTGTGTCCTTCTCAGTTGATGAGGCTATATGTGGTGCTGATTTGTCCCATTACTGGTGACATTACTTTGATCACTTGTATATGGTAGTTTCTGCTGGTTTCTCCACTGTGGAGTTACTGTTTTTCCCTTTGTAATCAGGAAGCATCTTTTGGGTAAAAAATTTAACCATATGGACATATCCTATTTATATCAGTATGGGCTCATGGATTTAATGAGTTATATGTTCTTACTATCACTATCTTGATGTTTAAATTGACCAAGAGGGACGCGGGTGTGGCTCAATCGATAGAGCCCCCGTTTACCATGTGTGAGGCCCCGGGTTCGCTTCCTGGGGCCTCCTTGTGAGGGCAGGCCAGCCCGCGCAGCACGGTGGGCTGATGCAGCAGGACCTCACAGCAAGGGGGAGATAAGCAGACACGGAGAAGACACACAGCGAATGGACACAGCAAGCACAAGCAGCAAGGGGGGGGATAAATAAATAAATAAATCTTAAAATAAATAAATAAATAAATAAATTGACCAAGATTTGGCCATTGGGGGTACTCCCTTCAAGCTGTCTTTTGTGCCTTTGGGCACGCCCCCATTATTCTTTGAGCAGTTCCTTACTTTCTGGAGTGATAAGATATTCCAGGCTCACCTTGTGCTTTCCCTGCTTCCTTCCCTGGAATTGGCCATTTTCCAAGGAGCTCTGGATCCTTGGAAAATCCTTTGGTACCTACAAACCAAGATCTGGGTGCTGGTGTGTTCTTTGCTACTGGTACACTTAACTTTTAACTTAGCAATTTCTCTTTTAGGAATTTCTCCAACAGATATACTCATATTTGTTACAACATCCGTGTACAAGGTTACTAGCTGAAGCATTATACAGAATAGCAGAAAATTAGACATAAACTAAAGATCCATTGATAGGCGACTGGTTAAATAAATTACTTACATTCATACAATAGACTACTATGCATCCATAGAAGATTGAGGAATTATTTCCAAAATATATTAAATTAAAATAATCAAAGTATAGAACTGTGTGTCTGTTATGTTTCCATTTATGTACTAAAAGGGAAAAATCTATCAGATAGAGATAGACCTGCTGACAAATGCATAAAATATCTCTGGAAAAATCCACAGGAAACCAAAAACATGGATAATTTGTGGAGAGGAGAATTGGGTGGCTTGGGGAACAGAGAGAAGGTGACTTTCACTATGAACTTTGTTGTACTGTTTAAATTTGGGATTGCATGAAGTATTAAAAAAATAAATACTATAAAACATAAAAGAAATATAAAGTGTTATTTTAATAAAAGGCATTAATCGCTAACTCAAATACCACTTGTGACAGTTTGGGACTGTTTTTGTGAATCCCAAAAAGAGAAAGATTATGTTGTAAACCATAGGTTCTTAACAAGGGGTCCATGAGCTTGAATTGAAATAAAAAAACAAAACATTCTTGTGGGGACGTGTTGGTGTGGATGTGATATTGTTATTAAATAATACATAGTATAGTGTGGACTTAGTAAGGGGTCTCTGGTTTTCATCTGACTGGCAAAGGGGTCTGTAGAACAAAAAAGGTTAAGAATCTCTGTTGTAAACTAATCTAATCCTCTGGGTGTGATACCCTTTGATTGTATTAGATTCAGCTGAACTGTTTTTTATTAAATTACCTGTGTTAAAATTAGGGCTTTGATTTGACCAGGTCAGCAAGGTGTGACTCAGGTTGAGTCCCTGCCCCCTTGGTGGGCCTATATAAATGGACACTCAAGAAGACACATGGAAGGGAAGAGAACTTTGTCATTTTTGATCCTGTGGCCCCAGGGAGAGATGAGCCATTTGCCTGATAGCATACAGAGATGTTTGGGAAGAGAGCCGAGACTGATACAGAAAGCCTGGAAAGAAACAAGCCCTGTGCCAGGAGAGAGAGAAAGCCCTGAGAGATAAGCCCTATGCCAGCCTGCAGCTGAGAGAGAGGAAGCCCTGAAAGACAAGCCCTAACTAGGAGAGAGAGGATGCCTGGAGGGAAAGGAGAGACCAGGCAGAATCAGTGACCATCTTGCTTCAACAAGTGGCAACTGACTTTGGTGGGAAAGCAACCTTGGGCTGGACTCGTTAAGGCCTTGTAACTCTAAGCTTTTACCCCAAATAAATACCCTTTATAAAAGCCAACAGATTTCTGGTACTTTGCGTCGGCACCCCTTTGGCAGACTAATACACCACCCTAGGAAATCTTTTTTCTGGGACACTAAGCTATATATAATTGAATTCTGATCACCATCTCAGTAAAAATATAAACAGTCTTATGATACTTTTATGATTTCACTTCTCCATCTGTAAAGTGAATACTATTAACCCATAAGCAAGAGAAAATGAAATTTGAGGGGAGCAGCCTATAAACCCAAAGTCCCAGGCAGCTGTGACTATGAATGAAGACCACTCATTTTTCCAACATTTCCATGAATTTAATAAATATTTGTGGATTAAAGAGAGGACGGATGGATGGATAGATAAAATGATGGGAGACGGAAGATGGGGGAAGTTGTGTCCAACCACTTAAGTTTCAGGAAAATAAAACACTGTTAAAAGCATTGGAAAATGTAGGAGTCTTAAGGCAGACAGCTTCTATTTAAATCGCTGCTGTTCAAGGCTTCATGTAAGGGCGGCGACACCGTGCAGCAGCTAAGAGCACAGGCCTCGGAGTCAGGGAATGTGTTTTATACTCTGACTTTGCTACCCTAGCCATGTGACCAAGGGGCAACTGATTTAACCTCTATATACCTCAATTTCCCCGCCTGTAAAATGGGACTCAGAGGGTTGGTATGAGGATTACAAGTTATTTCATGTAAAGTCTTTAAAACTGGGATGACACATGGTAACCACTCAATAAATAACAAGCTGTAATTATCATCAAATTTTAGAGCTAAAATGTCCTCAGATTGTCTAGCCCACATCTCTTATGTTCCAGATGACGGAAAGAGGAAAATGTGGGACTTGAGAAGACAAAGTGGTTGCCAAGGTGGCACAGCCAACCAGAGCAATAAGAGTCTGGATCTCTCTTTGTGGGACACTGGAAATGGCCACGAATTCTTTGCAGTTCCTTCCCCTCCCTTGAATCGGGTGGAAGTGAGGTTGTGTGAGTTCTAGCTTTAAAGCGTTTTGCAACCTCTGTCCTTGCTCTCTTTAAATGCTGCTATTGTGTGAAAAGCTTGGGCTAGCGTGTGGGAGCATGAGAGACCACGTGGAGTGGAGACGAGCAGTCCTAGTAGATGCCCTTCTAGACCAACCAGCCTGCTAACGCCAGAGATGCGAGTGAGGCCACCCCAGAGCCTCCAACCCCAGCCAAACCACCAGCAGAAAAGAGATTTAAACTGAGTTGGTCTAGACCAGAAGAACAGTTCTAGACTTATCCTAGGACTGCTAAGATAACAGTCCTCAGCCATCTTAGCCATCCCAGCCATCAATGGAGCCAGGAGCTAAATAATAAATATTTGTTGTTTTAAGCCACTAAATCTTGGAGTGTTTGTTTAGCAGCTAAAACTAACTGGTAACAAATCCAGTGACGCCCTTCAATGAGACCACATTTTTAATTTCTCTCCAGGAAGCTTTGGGTAACCAACTCCCTACCCAGCCCGACTGTCTCTTACCAGCCATGTGCCACTTGGTCCATGTCCCTGTGCTCCCAGGAATACCCCTGGCCTCTGCCTGGGACCCTATCAAGGGAGGGAAAGATCCATGCCCTCCAGAGTCACAGAGACAGTCCTGCAGCAGCAGGAGAGGTTGGAGCAGGGGCCAGGGAGGTGTCGGCTACAGGAGCCCCTGCTCCACCTCTGACTTCACAGTCTCTAGATCTCTATTACTGGCTACACAAATTACACTGTAAAATGATTCCCATAGGCTAAAAAGGGAGGGGCCTTTTACCTCGCACTGATTGAAAGGTACTGGATAACAGGGAAGAAATCCTATAAAAATGAGAGCTAGGGAGTGCCTAGCTCCCAAGTTTTCACTCACTATCCTCATTTTCTCCCTCATTTCCCTGTCACTTGGCTCTCATTAATAGTTTTTTTTTCCTGTCCTTTCAAGGAACCTATTTCCATTTCCAGAAATAAATTAAGGATTTCTTGGCTCTCATTAACTTTACTTCCTGTATTCTCCACTCATTTTCCTTTTCCCCCAGTTTAGGCATCTTTTCATTTTTTTCCCCCTAAGTTTCCTCATGACTATCCACATACAGGTGATTCTAAAAACTCCAGGTTCCTGACACAAGTTCCCACATTCCCCAAATTGGAATCTTAGGAAGTTCTGGCACCTCTTCCTAGGAGGCCAAGAGTGGACGGACAAAGGAAAACCTGGCTCTGGAGATCAGGGCAGAATCAGGATCTGGAAATCCAGGACTGGAGTAGAAGCCTGGAGGGAAGAGAGGTGTGCAGGACCAAGTGGGCTGGGGTCAGTGCTGTGGCCATTCCTGTGCCCCCCGCCCCCGCACCCCCCGCCACACACACACTGTGGCTAACTCCCTTACCACCTCGCTTGGCGCTGGACACAATATTCAAAATTCCATTCTCCTTGAAACCCAAAATGGTTTTCTGACAGGCGCGTTTCTTCACAGGACTCTTGTAAGAAACTTGGATGATTCCATATACTGCCACCAGCCTGGGTGGTGGTTGGTGCTTTTGAGAAGAGGGATGAGGGACCTCCTGTCCATGACCTCATCAGAGCCCCTGGAATTTCCTTGGTCAGGTTTTCTACTTTAATTGCAAAGCTGCGCATTTGTATAAAAATGGCTTCAGGCGCATTCAGCATCTTGCCTGGTGACAGGAGTTGGGTTTGTCGACCTGCTTGCTGGCCAAAGGGAAAAGCAAGAGTTCCTGAGGACCATAATGAAAAGCAAACAGCCTCCGGGTGTGGCGGATACAGGAGCTCATTCTTCTGACAGGTCCTTCCCAAACCTGATGGCTTTCTTGGTAGCCAACAAAGAGTGGAGGAAACGCCTCGGCAATCTAACAGTCAATTTTGAAAACAAACCACTCACTCTTTATAGCAAAGGGACTGAAAGGGAGAAAGATATAGCTGCTCTCCAATTTATCAAAATGTGACAGGGCAGTGATTACAAATGCAAATGTAACCTTTAGGTCCTATAGACAAAGACAATACTAACAGCTAAACTTGTTTGCCTTCCTTGCAGCCTGTTGCCAGCCTACACCCCGTAGGCAGTTCAGTCTGGTTCTTTTCTAAATTCCAGTATTTCTATAAACCTATAGTCACAAATGTTATAGGTTGGTGGTGGTGGTGGGGGGAAGGTTGCAGTGTGCTGGGTGGTGGAATGTGACCACTACAAATTTTAAAGAATTACTATCATTTCCCTTTCTGAAGCAAACTCACATACAGGGTAATATCTAGTCTTCCCCTTTGAGATTCAAGAATATTTGAACAGGATGAGAGGCCAGGCATCATGAGAGGTTAATCACCTAGGATTTTCACAATACTTTTGTGAATGGGGAATAGTCATCATTGCGTTCCCATTTTACAGATGAAAGACAGACTCCAAGAACTTAAGTGGCTTTGCCATGACTGCTTGGTTGTTGAGTGGCAGAGACGAGATGCGAACCTAGGTAACTTGACTCCAATTCCAGTGCACGTTCCAGTATACCCCCACATGGCAAAGAAAGAGCCAAAACACCCTTTGTGGTTTGATGGTGTTTTTGTGAGAGCCTTGGGAGCATGATGTACTTGAAGAGGGGAACAAATCTATGGCAGAAGAGCTTGACTGGAAGTAGGGGAAGGGGAGGGTGGTGAGTTGAATAGTGCCCCCCCCACCAAGGAAGGCTATTTCTATCCAGAGCTGTAGAATGTGACCTGATTTGGAACAACAGACTTTGCAGATATTAATCAAGGTGAGGCTCTTGAGATGAGATCATATTGCTTCAGGTGAGCTGTACATCCAGTGATGGGTGTCCTTATAAGAGACAGAAGAGAAGAGGACCCTGTGAAGGCAGAGGCAGAGACTGCCACAAGCCATGGACTGCCCGGGGCCACCAGGACCTGGAAGAGGCAAGAAAGGATTCTTCCCTAGAGCCTTCAGAGGGAGTGCTTGGTTTTGGACTTCTGGCCTCCAGAATTGTAAGAAATAAATTTTTTGCTTAAGCCACCCAGTTTGTAGTCAATTGTTGTGGCAGCTCTCGGAGATGATGGAAGAGGGAGAAGGAGAAGGGAGCTTTGTTCCATCTTTCTGTCACATCAGGCAAACGCTTTATTGACCCTCTCTGCCTTCCATTTCTTAGGGAACACCCTTTCCCTTTGGAATGCCATCCTGGGTTCAGGGGCACAGGAGTCCACGTCTTCTTGAACCTCTCAGGACTGTCATCATGCTTGATCAGGAAACACACAGAATCAACACAACCACCCCAAACGGGATGGGGCAGCCAGGTATCAGCTGGGAGAATAATTCTGACTAGGTTTGGGGAAAGTGGAATTTGGGCAGACATAGGGGTCACCAGTCATACCTGACCAGGCTCTCATCTTGCATTCCAGTCTTGATGATGGAACATTCACTACCACATGGGGGCATTCTCATATAAAGAGGACCCCTGTATAGCTACAGGTTGCTCTTTTCTCCTGAGCCCTGACCACCTGCCATGAAAACTTGGCATCCCAGCATCCCGTTTGCCTGCCAAAGGCCCCCATCAGCAGGCTTGAGTCAGCCTGCGGGAGCTGCGGGAGCTGCGGGAGCTGCGGGAGCTGGGCTAGACTCTTAGGAACCTCTATCCTGGTAGCTTCTGAAAGATTCAGCATTGTTGTTTCCATTCTTCTTTAAGGTGATAAGCAAACTTTCATTAAGTGAACTTTTCCTCATTTTATTTTTATCCAGAGTTTTATTTTTAATGAAAAAGAAAGTAAGTAAGGACTGTAAGGAAGGGTATTTATTTTTTCAATTTATGAAGTACCCTAATCACCAGCTCTGGGTCAATCTTTTGATAAACATGGACAGTGCTATTAGCTCTCTTATTGACACCCATTATTCTACTTGGAAGAGTCACATTTGACTTATGAGATATTCCTATCTCTTTAGACCTAGGGTGGTGGTTGGGAAGAAGAGGAGAAACATGAAAAAGAATGATGTGAACACTTTTTTTTTTTTGCCACACCTAATGACACTGAAATCATATTCTTTTCCCTAGATTTGCATTTTGAAGAAGCCTGGTGTTTGATTTCGACTTGGCTTTGCTTGAGCACACTCATTTCCTTACAGAGGAGGAAATCCCAGAGAGTGCTGAGCCATGGGAGGGATGCTTTAGAACGTGGCACGTCACTTCCCTAAGTACGCAGGCCGCACTGTGTATGAGCACTAAGTGCATGGCAGCGGAGGCTGAAGCATGTGTGGCTGCCCAGCTACCCAGCGAGGATCATGCTGGATTCCAGGCTCGCTTCCCCATCCCCTACCCACAGGAGACTGACATTTAGACAGACCCATCCTCAGCCGCCGGCGCAGCGCCCAGCGCAGGGTACGGCACTGAAAGGCTTTGGCATCTGTTTTGTCTTGCTTCATGCCCACATACTGGGGCTGCTTGTTTTCATCCGATCGCAATTAGCACCGTGGTGAATGCCTTGCGCCCTGCACTAATTCAGAAGAATAAGCATGTCACACTCTGCCAAGAATTACAGCTAATCACAGACGCTCCGGGCGCACCTGCCCTTTCATTAGGCATTTGTTTTAAAATGAGGGGTTGGTGCAACCGGCAACACTGCATTCTCCCCTTGCTTAGGGATAACCATGGAGACACAGGGCGGCCTGGAGGGCGGCCTGGTTGCCAGCCCTGGAGACACGCTTCCTACAAACGAGAACAGAGAGCAGCGGGGAACCAAGCAGCTATTACAGTGGGCCAACTGCGAGCACAGCGGGCCCAGGAGAGGCTGTGCGTGCGAGCAGGCAGCCGCGCGGCTCTCAGCAGTGCCCGCTGCCGGGGGCTGTGCAGAGGCCACTGCGGACCCAACCGAGAGGACCGAGGACCTGGACCAACTCCGTTTTGGGGACTGCAGAGCTCTTTGGTTACCATTTCCTTTTTAGCAGCATCATCTAATAATCTCTGTTCTTATTCTAAGAGAGCACCCTTTGTCCTAATTTGGTATTTATCAATTTTTCATTGTAGTTTTTAAAAAGTCAGGTTTCTTGAGGTCTGAAGACATAGAGTAAAATTCACCTTTTAAAAGTGTACACAGTTCTATCATTTCTGACAAATGAAAACAGTTCCATAAGCACAACCACAATCAAGGTATGGAATAGCTCCCCTACCCCTGAAAGTTCCCTCTTGCCCTTTTGTGGTCAGCTTCCCTTCCCTGTCCCCAGCCCAGACAACCACTCATCTGATTTTTATCTCTATTATTCTGCTTTGCCCAGAATGTCATAGAAATGGAAGGATTCAGTAAGTTGTTTCTTGTTACTGGCTTTCTTCACCTAGTGTGATGCTTTTGTGACTCATCCATGTTGGCGTATGTAACCATGGTGTGTTCCTTTTGATTGCTAAGTAGTATTCCATGGCATGGGTATACCACCATTCTATTTCCTAGCTGATGGATATTTGGGTGGTTGCTTCTTATTTTTGCTATTTTGAATAATGCTGCTATGAACATTTGTGTACAAGTCTCTGTGTGGGCATATGTTTTCAATTCTCTTGGGTAGATACATGTGGAATTGCTTGGATGTATATTTGCCTCTAAAAGAAAATGCTAAAGTATTTTCCAAAGCGGCTGTACCATTTTGCATTCCCATCAGCAGTATATGCGAGTTCTTGTTGCACCATTTGCTCCCCAGCATTTGCTGTTATAAGTTTTAAACATTTTAGTCATTCTAATAGGTATCTGGAAGTATCTCATTAGGATTTTAAGTTATCTTTTCCTAATGATGAATGATGTTGAGCATCTTTTCATGTTATAATTTATTTTAAAAATCACTTTATATCCACTTTGCCCAAATTCTTGTTGAAGAAAGTCCTCATGCAATTTATTTTAGTGGGGTTTGTCAAATCCCTCCTAAGAGCCTCAAAATGAGCAACTCAGGGAAAGCAAATCATAGTAATGACCTGAGATGTGCCTTGAGAACAACTGCTTTTAGTTCACTTTTCCTATGGGCTGAGCTTGTCCTCGGGCAGGGATTGGGTCTTCATATCCTCTGCTCCCCTCCCCAACCCATCCCTAGCACCCAGCCCAGGGTGCAATAAACATTTGATGATTGACTGAAGAAAGATGGTGGCTCATGTTGCAAGTAGATATGACTAGAGCTTGAACATGTGTGGTGGGAGATGTTAAAGCCAGAGAGGGCTGTTTGACCACTTCTTAAGAGATTCTCCTGCCCAGTAGAGATATTAACACTATCTAGACATCAGAGGTCCTCCACTGGGCTGGTCATGTGAATCAGGTGGGGAACTGAAAAATACAGACTCTAAGGCCTAGAGGTAGATTTACCTTGTAGCTAATAAGACTTAAGCTCCAGGGCTCCTCGTTTACACGGTACCCTTAGGTGCTAGAAGGTACTAGGAGTTTTAGAGTGTTCTAGGGAGAGAGGGGAAGAAGCCAGGTTGTCATCCAGACATGAGAAAAGATCTCAGAAGAAATGGGCCTGGAACTATGTAATTTGTGTGATTTCTCATTCCAAAGAAATATTAAGCATGGACTTTTTTTAACTGGTAATTTTTTCTTTTTTTATGAAGAGGTTTCCACAAAATCTAGATCTGCCCTAGTTTTGCAGATGCTTGGGTCCACATGGCAGCCTGGATTTGGAGTCAAAGTCAAGTGGGTCTTGGCCACTGACCAGCTCAGGGGCCTTGGGCACATTACTTAACCTTTCTGTGCCACAGTTTCTTCATCTGTAAAATGGGAATAACAATGGGAACAGCCTTGCAGTTTTAGAATGATGATGAAATGAGGTAATGGTAAAGCACCCCCTGTGGTAAGTGCCTGCAAAAAGATGGGAATCCATCTTGCTGATTCATCCTGCACATCATCTTGTCCACTCACTCAAGACTTTCTCCCTTCCACTGTACTTCCTTCTTCCTCTGACAATGCCTTTATGCCTCTCATTATCCACCTTGTTTGCGGGGCATTTTCTCATCTCTAAACCTGCTTCTCTTCTGAGTGAGATGGGGAGTTCTCAGAGGCCTTATTCTTCCTTTTAGTCTCTACCCTGGTGGTTCTACAAAAACAACATCATGGTCACCACTGATAATAATTGCTAACACATATGGAATGCCTGCTGTGTCCCAGGCACTGGATCAGGTGATTTAATGCTTACAGCCACCACACAATCCAGACAAGCTACCTGAGCTTCAAGGAGGATGAGTAAGAGGCTAAGTTCCTACATCCCACAGGATTGTATGCATCCGTAATGAAGCTTTCACCAATCTGAGGCACACATGAGAACAGACAAGGGAAAGTCAAGTATATTTATTTAAAGGACTGTCTTTTATTCTAAGATTATTGCCTCCTTTTTTTTTTTTTTTGGTGTTAAAGTACCTTTTCATAAATGACATGGTGGTGGTAGCAGATTGCAGTAGACATTTGTAAATGGCCTTACATTTGCAAAAGAAAATATTGGGCATGCTGTATTTGTCTTCCCCACCTTTGGAAAAATGAAATGTTATTGGTCTGAGAAATGAAGAAGTCTGAGATCTGTTACTAGTGATGCTTAATATATATTTGTTAAATCAACTAATATGACATTTGTCCATTATTTTCCAATGCAAACATGTCGCCGATGGAAGAAAGTAAGAGAAAGCCCTGCAGCTTCTAATTTAGTTTCTTCCACCGATATTTATTGAGTATCTAATTTGTGCTGAGCACTGTGCTGGAGTCTAAGGATGTAAAATAAAGAAATCACAATAGCTGCCCTCAATAAGCTTGTAAACCAGCTCATAATCTCTTAACACCCTTTTCAGAAGTTAGTGTGGGAGAAGTAAAAAGAAACATGTCTGCTAGAAATGTCAATCAATATTTCAACAGAAATACCAATATCATGAACATATTATCAACATATTCAAATAGAACTATCAATCAATATCACTATTTGTTACTGGTCTCATCTGACCCCCAGAGGGGGGAAATCTCACAAAATAGCATACAATAGCCCTGCTCTGTAGTAATCCATAAATCCCTGATGAGGCTAAGGATGTTTCTAAAGCTGATTTGGTAATATTCTTGGAGTTCACATGCTACAAGGCAGTAATGCATAGAATGGTAGGATTTCTATAAAAAAAGCATAGATATAAAGGTTATGGACCATCTGAAAACATTTATTAGGTTTTAATTTTAATCTAGAAGATGAATGGCCCATAAACTAAATAACCCCTGTTGGATATAAAAATAAAAATTATTTTTTTTCACATAAATAGAAAATTCATCTGAAAAAAATAGGAAGGCGTAAAATAAAGATGAACTCTTACCCCTCTCATCAGGCCATCTTTCTTGTATCTGTCCAAAAACAATTTCCATGCATATACCATCACAATTTATATATGAAATATACATAATATAATATACATAATCCACATTAATACATACAGATTTTTTCCTGTTTTACTCAAAATGACTTATACTAAAACATACTCTTCTGCACTTGAGCTTTCCATTTGACTATATACCTTGGGGATGTTTCTGCATCAGCCAGTTTAGAGCTATCTTCTTCTTTTAAAAGGCCATGTAATATTCCATATTAGAGGACACCATAATTTATTTAATCAGTTCCCTATTTGCCAGATATTTAGATTTTATTTTCTATTTAAGAACCACACTCAATGAGTGCCCCTGAATATATGCTTTGGCATACTTTTAAGCCATATCTGTAAATTTGTGCAAGTGGAATCCTGGATAAAAAAAATATTTATTTAAAATTTTTATAGTTACTACTAAATTGTCCTCCAAAAAGTGGCACAAATTTATATTCCTATTGGCCAGGGTATCATCCCTTACCAGGAATTTGTATTCTTAAACTTTTGCATTTTTGTTGATTTGATAGTTGAATTTTGATACCACATTGATGTTTTTCATTGCTTTTATTTATTTATTTATTTATTTATTTAATTTTATTTTTTATTTTACCGGGAGGTCCTGGGGATAGAACCCAGGTCCCTCCATATAGCAGATGGACACCCAACCATTTGAGCCACATCTGCCTCCCCTCATTGCTTATTTTTATATTGGGTTCATCAGCTCTTCTTTATTGATTTGTATAGAGGCAAATTTATCAATCTTTTGCTTTATAGCTTCTGGTTTTTATCTTATTTTTAGGAAGTGTTCCCATTTCACCATACTAAATTCATCTATGCTCTCTCCTATAACTTTTATGCTTTTATTGTCACTTTAAAGCTGTTGATTCATCTGTAATTTATTTTGGCTCTTTGAGGTCACTTAACTTTTTTCCAAATGCTTGGCCAGTGTCCCCCATTATTCATTAAATAATCCATCTATTTTTTGCTGGCTTGATATATTATCTTCATTTCATGTTTAGGTCTATTCCTGGATTCTATCAATGTCTATTTCTTAGTGAATAACAAATTGCTTACATTATTTTTTCTTCTTAATCTGTTTTGATAATCTGATAGGGATAACCCCATTACTCTTTCCTCCCTCTTCTCTGAAATTTCCTAGCTATTATATATTTAATATATCACAATGATTACTGGTATCATTTTCTTAATTTTCTTTACACCCTCCCAAAGAAAAGTATTATAAATGAGATTGCATTAATAGATTAATTTAGGAAGAATTAACATTTTATAAATAGTTGACTTTTCCTTATCCAAGAACATGGTATATCTTTTTGTTTACGTAAGCCTTTTAAAAATCTGTTTGCTACAGTTTAAAAATTTTCTTTACATAAATCCTGCACATTTCTTTTAATTTACTTTTTTTTGGGGGGGTGGCCATTGAAAATAGGATCCCTTCTATTATGCTTTCTATCTGCTTATATATATAGAAAAGGTATTTATAAAAGTTTTAATGTAAGCAATTTGTCATTTTACTTTTTGAATATCTACCTACCTACTTAATCTACCTATTGACCCATATTATTTTCCTCTTAAAAATCTCCTTAAAAAATCCTTCCTTGCTCTAAGGTAATAAAGACATTCTCCTTTATTATAACTTTTTAAAGTTTTGTTTTTTAAAAATGTATATTGGAATTGAGAAACAATTTGATTTTTTCACATATATGATCAGTGGTCCCAGTACCATTGATTGATTACCATATCCTCTCCCCACTGAGGAGTAATGCCATCCTGCAATAAATAAATTTTCCTATGTGTGTGAATTTGTGTCTGGGCTCTATTTTGTTTCATTTTTCTTTCCTTGACCCAACACTACATTATCTTAGTTCCCCTAGCTTTATAAGAAATCTCAGTTTCTGGAAGGCAAGTTCTTCTACATAGTTCTTCAAAATTCTGTTTTTGTCAGTTCTTTGCTTGTCTATATGAATTTCAGAATCAGTTTGCCAAATTCCATGAAAATTCTTGCTGGGATTTTTACTGGATTTGCACCGTTAATAGATTAATCAGAAGAGAAATAACAACATGACATTACTGAGTCTGCTTATCACTGAAGATAGTTTATCTCTCCATCTAATCAGCTTTTTAAATGCCCTTTCCTCCATACAGACCTTTCACATTTTGGTTAGATTTAGTCCTATATACCTTAGGATTTTTGTTGCTATTGTAAATGAGGAGGTGTCTTTTTCTTCTCAATTTCCAATTGGCTTTACTAGGGAGTAGATATACTTTTGATTTTTGTCATTGATCTTGACCTATCCACCTCACTAACTGCTCATATTTTTTAAAAGATAATTTCCTGGTATAAGTAGACAAATGAACCTTGAAGTATGTGTTGACAGCTAATTTTCCTTAGCACTGTGATGTTATTATTCAACTGTCTGTCTCCTGGCATCTATTGCTGCTGATGAGAAGTCTGTAGTCAATCTAATTTTCAGTTCTTTTTAAAATTATCTGCCTTTCTCTCTAAAAGCTTTATTTTTTTCTTCAACCTTGATATTCTGTAGTTTCATTACAATGTGTCTGTTGTGGAATTGTTTTTATTTGGCTTCCTTCACTCTTAGAGTGCATTGATATAAGCAATCACATTTTTAATTCTGTAAAACCCATCACCATTCTATTCTCTTTTTCTGAAACTCCTACTAGACATGTTGGTGCCTAATGATCTATCTTTAGGAAACAGTAAATGGTGTGTGTGTGTGTGTGTGTGTGTGTGTGTATGTGTGTATCAATTGTAGAGATCATACCAACAATAGCATTTTCATTTTTGATGTCCAAGATTTCTAATTGGTTCTATTTCATCTTCAACTGTTTTTGTTTTATTTCTACCTATTTCTAGTTCACAGTTTCTTACTCACATTTTACAAAAAATCTTTCTTGTTCATTTTTAATGGATGTGAGTCCTCATTAATCTTTGAGCACCTTAAGTACATATAATTAAATTATTTGTCAGACTATTTCAGAACATTAACTTTATCCATAGAATCCTCATGTTCTAATTGCATATTTTGTTTGCTATCATTATTAGCATTAGATTTCATGTGGTTTGGAATTTTGGTCTGTAGGTTCATTTAGACAGAAAGGGTTTTATTTGTTTGTTTCTCTCTCTCTCCATCTAAACTCACCTATCTCTTTCTAGAGTTTTGGGACTTTCCATCCACTTATTGGGTCATCAGGCCACAACAAGATGCTATAATGGCAGCTTGGGACTTTTGCTCAACTGTGATACTGGAAATATTTTAGGCCCAGTCACTGAAACTGTAGGTAGCTTGGTTCCATTTCTCTGAAATCTATGTCCTTTGTCCTCTTACATCCCCAAGCCCGTAGTTGCCTGTAAAGAAATATCTCTAGGCACTAAGCAGGCAGCAGGGGACTTATTTTTATTTTTCCTTCTTTTTTATGTCTACACTAGTCTCTGGATGCAAGCACAGAGCTTACCTGTTTCTCATCTTTCATGAAGTACATTTAGTCTCTATTACCCCACAGAAGCCAAATTCCAGGTTCCTTCTACCTGCTTCCAGTGGAGAGTCTGGTAGATCCATGATGCTAGCCCCACTCATCCCTTTGTATTTTTGTTCCATTTCTGGTCCATGGGGATAGCTATTGGGCTTTTGAATCCAGTTATATATCAAGCTTTTTCTTCCTATAGTTTATGTGTTGGAACAGATGGGGTAAGCCAATGTGTGAATTTACCATGCCACCTTGACAGGAAATCCTTCCTCAGATATCCACCCCCTACCCCACCCAGCTTTTAAAAAGGAGATTCTCAGAATCAAAAAACATAATTAAAGGAGGGATTCTATAGAGTCTGAAATAATTGGTTCAATTCCATAATGTCTTGTTGGGCATCCAGAGTTGTTTTCATTAAACATACCGGTAAGACGCTTGAGGTGAGTGATTATACCTCATACTTTTTGTTTTTTCTAGAAAGAACTTGCTAAGGATTTGGCAAACACTTGCTAAGTTGTCTTACAAAACAATGTTGGCACATTCTCGGCGTTTTAATCATGATAAATCTCAGGGCTGACAAACTGCATTTCGATGTCCTTGTTTTCTATCTAATGAAAATATTTAATTTTTAGAATGAACTGAAAGTTACCCTGGGTTTACTTAATACCAACCTTGCCTGAGATGACAAATCACCCTCAAGGGCAGCACTGTGGCTCCAAAGTCTCAGAGCAAGGCCAGTCTCCCTGGCTTTGTAGCTCTAAGCGCCATCCTGTCTGTCTTTCTCAATGGGTACATGAAACCTTTGTTAAAATCCAAATATATGCTGGTAAGAGTTTTTCTTAGCATCTACCACTTATTGAGGAGACAAACTCTCAAAACTGTAGGATAAATTAAATTTTCATAATTTTGTTCACTTTGTAGTTATTGACCAATGAAAACATTTCTGTCTGTAGGTCACCAGTATGCCTAATAAAGGCTGTGAGAACAATCACCAAAGGTTTTCTGATTCCCTCTTCTTTAAATTCATCTGATTTACTTATGCTGGAAAGCTCTTTACAGCAAGAGAGAGATGTATCTTTCAATTTTTGGTCCAAAAGGAAACATCTTTGGGTGCTTTATTCTTTTTCTTTAATTTTGTAAGTGATCATTTAACATCAAGGAAGAAGTTTCTCAAATTGAATAATTATAAAAGTATCAGTTTTGATATTCTCCTCCATTAAAATAAGTTCTTTTGTTGCAACTCTCCTGTTAAGCAACTTTGTCATTATCACGTTTTAATTTTCATGTCAGACAATCAAAATAGTCAATCCCAGCATGGGTGTTCCTGACAAAGTGCTCACACTAAATTGGGATTGCTTGCTCAGAGGACTGCTTCACAGAACTGTCCCCTCTCTTCTATGCTTTCCTACCATTTAGTGGGGGTAGGGGCAACCTACACTTCTCGGTTGAATGTCACATAACTTCCTTGCACTCTTAACATCCCTGTCTATGCTTTCCATTCATAATTTTTACAAATTAGGATGCTGGTCATCTTATCTTACACATTTTTTTGCCCATCTCAGGGTTAACTAGTTTCACAAAAATTTTCAACTAGAACAGAAGTTGTGACCTCAAAAAGAACCAGTCTTGAGTATTGATTTTTCCCATTAAGGCATTTACAGGGAACTGGGTCCCAGGGATGAAAAAATGCATGTATTTGCCATAAATAAGCCCATTAGATATTTTATTCTACTTGGGTCAGCAGAATAAAATATTTTTATAGTTTATCACATATTAGTGACCTGAAAGTGATACACTATGTTGTGGCAATAAGGAAGAAAAGGAAGAGTTTATAGTCAATGAGATATTTTGTCTTTTATATTGAGAACTAATTTTGCCACAGAGGTAATGAGGAGCCCAGTGGAAATTGCTACTGAACTCTCTAAAGCATTGGTACTCAGCCATTCCTTTGTCGCTGGAGCTCCTGTGGTTGTTTGCAGCATAGCCATATCTTTTCATTCATGTAGTTTTGGATCTTCTCAAAAATGGCATTATTCCTTGTAGTTAGAAACTTGGCAGGCACTGGAAACCATCTCTCAAGTGGAGCAGACTCAAGACGTGAGGACATATAGCTGCAGCTGGAAGGAGGTCGCATGAAATATTAACCCTACTCCTTTCAGAACGGGGTCCTGCGGCTGAGCCAAAGGAGCAATCACCAGCTCTTCAAGTGAAATATTGCAACGAATTAAAAAGTACCTAAGCTGCTCCTGGTCTCTGCTGATAATAATTATGCTTGTTAGATAGGCTGGTGGAATACACTAGTTAGAGAATATGCAGAGCAAAGCATCAGAGACAGCTCACCTGATTACCTGGCCTGATTTTGGGCTAGCCTTGGAGAGGCTAGGTTAGAGGCAACTGAAGGAGAATCAACTGGACCCCCAACTCAAAGATGACTCAAAGAAATTCAGCAGACATGCCAAAATAAAACACAGCATGAAAGAAAACCTAATTACAATGCTAAGGAAAATTTGCGAAGTCCATAGATTGTGTATGTGTGTTTCTAATATATCCTGGAAAGCCACAATTCCTTAAAGAGAGTCAGTGATGGTCAATGAACAAAGCCCAGGGTGGGAAGTCTATGCTCTCTTTCTGCATATGTAAGCTGTGTGAGGACAAAGCTCCCGACTGCTCTAAGCCCCTGAGAATAACCATGCTAACCGGGCTGCCGGAATGGAAAAACCATTGTCTTTGGCATCAGAGACCTGGGTTTGAAACCTGACTCTTTAGCAAAATTAATTGTGTGGCCTTGGGCAAGTTGCCTTATTTCTTTGAGCCTCAGTTTCCATATCTGTAAAATGGAAAAACACCTTTAATCTAAGGATTAAATGAGAAAACTAGCACAATGTCTTCCTCATTTCACTCCCCCATCCACACAGTGACTGTCTGTCTGCATGAAATGCTCTCAGCTCCTTGGTCCCCTCCTTCACCTCTAATTAGCCAGCAAGACCCGAATTTACTCTCTAATCCATTTGCTTCTTTGCCTCCACTGTCACAGTCCTAGTTCAATTCACGGTCATCTTTTGCCTGGACCATGTCAATAGTCTTCTAATTGGTCTCTCTACACCTACTTTGTCTCACAATAGTTAGCATAACCTTATAAAAATTATCATTTATAATCATAATTTTTCTAATAATGTATTAATGTTTTATTGTAAATGTAATATATGTACATCAAAAACAATAAGCCAAAGAGTAAGTTTCCCATCCACCTCAGATCTCTACAGCCCAATCAGCCTCTTTAGATGCAACCATTGTTACCAGTTTGTGTCTGCTTAAAATGATTCTACGCACGTTGTGTGTATGTGTATGTCACTTCCTCCCCAGATAACTGTTTGCAAACTAGACAAACTGATCCCTTCTTACTATTTTCCCTCCCAGAGTCACATTTCTTTCCTCCAGCACTGAGTAGATGCTGTCTGATTCCCACCTCACCCCCTTCACTGGTGACTTGCGCTCTTTGCCTAAAAATCGAAACCATTTTTCTTTGTCCCCAATGTTAAAATTTTTAACTACATGCAGCTCAGAGTTAGCGTATCTCTACCAATCTGTAATTAACTTTCCTTCTCCTCACAGATGCACTTTATTTCTTTATTTTAGGGAATTTTGGGGGACTAATCTGTGCAGGAAAAAAATTCCATTTGTGAGTTCTCTACTTCAGGAACATCAATTATCTTTATGTTGGATCTTTTTGGCTGTCTTCTACATTTATTAAATTTTCTCTTATTGCTTTGTCTTTTTCCCCCTCTGTACTCATCATGATTAGAGCCTTATTTTAGCTAATCATATTTATTTTATTCTTGGCTATTTTAATTTATCTATGAGTTCTGTAATAGCGTTGTTTCAGTCCTCAATTTCTTTCTTTTACTTTGTAGTCTCCCATATCTTGTTTCATTGTTTTAGGATCTTTGATCTCCTTTAAAAAATGATGTTCTTTATTACACTCTTCAACAATGTGATGCAGTTGCATAGAATTGTCATCTTTCCTTGGATGATATTTTCTTCCTGATTAAGCTCTTCATTTGTCATGTTTAATTTCAGTTTCATTCATTCATGTTGATTAATTGAGCATCTACTATGTGCCTGGCACGATTTTTAATGTTAGTGAAAGACTCATCATGGAAACCAAGTTCTTGCCCTCATGTACCTTACCTTACAAACAATTAAAAATCTTATAAAATGTCACATACAACTTTTTCTGTAAAGGGCCACGTAGTGAATATTTTGGGTTTTGCAGGCTATATGGTCTCTGTCGCATCTATCCAACTCTGCTGTTGTAATCCAGAAGCAGCTATAAACAATATGTAAACTAACAAGTGTGGCTGTATTCCAATAAAACTTTACTACAGCCAGTGGGCTGGATTTGTTCTTTGGGCCATAGTTTGCTGACCTTTAGTTTAGGTCAACCATTTATCCTTTTTTTTTTGCCATTGCTTCTCTTGAAAGCATTCTACTCATTTATATAATGGCAATGAGTTATAAGGTTACGGGTGGGAACAGTGAAGAGCCAAGAGGCTGATAACCTGCCCACAAGAAGGACTGAAATGAAAACAACTGAATATTTCCACATGCGCTGAGCCCCTGCCCCTAATTATTTTAAGATCAAGGGGAAGGGGTCATTTTGGTCACTTCTGGCCACAACTCATTTCCAGTAGTCAATATGGAAGGATTTACGGGTCAGACCCTGATACTGACTTCTCCCTGTAACTTGCTAGGCCTGGTACTGAGGTGACTGCCACCTAATGGGGAGCCCAGAGAATAAGAGAACACGGCCACCCACCAGTGAAAGCTCTCTAAAGGAGTAAGGAGGCAGAGGCCTGCCCTAATGTCACCTGCTGACTTAGTATTTGTTCTACTGTCTTCTTTCTTTCTTTCTTTTTTTAAAAAATATTTTAAAAGATGCTTAGATTACATAAATGTTACACAAAAATTACAGGGATTCCCATGTTCCCCACCTCCCACAACTCCCATAAACTCCCACAGAAACATCCTTCATTAGTGTGGCACATCACCTGCAATGGATATACACATCTCTGGGCTTTGCCACTAAGCATGGACCGTCGTTCACATTGTAGACCACACTCTCTCCCACACAGTTTTGCATGTTATATGCTGATGTAAAATGGCCTATATCTGTCGTTGTAATGTCACTCAGGATAATTCCCGAGCTGTAACTCCTCCTCTACAGCTCAATGGACTCAGCCAAGACACCTGGCGGGGAGATGATGATGGACAACGGCCATCCCAGGGAATGGAGAGATCTGCAGCTGCAGGCAGGATAATCCCATCTATCTTATCCATGGGATATAAGCCCCCTCTCACTTCGATGTGGAGTGGACATCACCACCCCAGACTCCTCAGGATTGGGGGAAGAGCTATAGACTAGAGTGGACTTACTGGTGTTCTGTTGTAGACATATTGTGATTCAATCAATGGAAGAAATTACAACATTGATGTGTAGCCTGTGGCCACTGGATGCTTTTGGGGCAGGGAGAGGGAAAAGCAGTTGTCTTATTTCTTTTTTATACACTGTCGACTTTAAGCTCAAAATCTGTAGGTTTCTTTTCCTAGGCCACTAAAACATTTCTTAAATACATTTTTATTCTTATTAAGAAGTTGTTTTTATTCATTGCAGAAACAAATGTGGATAGGCAAAAATCCGCCCGTCCCCAACCAATGTTAACATTTTGAGGTATATTCTTCTTCCAGACATTTTCTACAAATATAAATATATAGAGAATATTAACATATTATATGTTAATATTTAAAATGAGCTTATTTAGAAGATCTAGCCCTTTGTCTGAAGCCCTCAGAAAGTAAAAAATGATGGCTATAACATATGTAACAGAATATGCAATGCTCTTAAATTACTCTGTTTTGTAACCTGCTTTTTGCATTTAAGAATATATCATGAAATCTTTTGCAAGTCTCCACATATTGTTTTAGTAATGGTTGCATAGTATTCCACTGCAGAGATGTGCCATAATTTCTTTAATGACTCTCTCATTGTTGGGCATCTACTTTCCTTCTATTTTTTCAGTATTATAAACAACACTGAAATGAATATCCCTTCATTGAAATGTTTGCAGCTGTCCTGTTTTCTCCTAGCATGATGTACTTTGTAATAGAGTTCTTCACTAAATATACTTTACCTTGTCTGGGCACTTGTGTCATTTCTGTGTTGAAAATTTGACTGTAACACTTTGAGAAATGCATGTTCCCTTTGCAAATTTTGGTTGGGTGGTAGGAGATTAGGCAGATTGGAGAAGCATGTGAGGTTCACTGTTTCCTGTCAGCCCTGGATTAGATTAGGATATCGATGTCCCTGAGACAGTGCCCACAAGGTGATAAGACCCATGCAGCTACTAGAAGAGATTAAGGGATCCAGTGGAGGGTAATTGCGAAGCCCCAAGTCCCACTGTGACCATTACCACTTAACACCAGGAGAGCTCCATTAAACCATTAAATAGGAAGAATGGACCTAAAAAAGACCCAAAGGGTGTCGCCAGCTGACAAAGGGCACAAAATACATAGTCTGGGTTGACATTTAGCCCTTAACATACCATGACGGTGTAAGGCTCCATGGGGTATGCTAGAATGGAAGATCTGACAGAACTCTCTTCTCTTGCCTTCTGTGGCTCTGCCTCATGTACTAATATTACAGAAACCTTTGCATGGCAGATGAGAAAATGCATATTTTTTGACATATGAAGCCTGGGCTGGGCAAGTCCATCAGGGAATTATATACTGTGGCGGGTGGAGCTTTCACATCTTATTCATATTTATACTTTTTATTTAAGCCCCTGTTATTTTCCTGAGAGTCTAGGATACAGCAGGCTCTTGGGAAATAAGTATTGTAAAGTTGGCAGGTAGAAGGGGTTTTTGGCTGTTGTTTTTCAAACATATTACACATATTTTTACATTATTAAAAACACACGCGCACACACAACACCATTTCCCCAGAAGCCTCTTCGGCTGACTAGTGTCAACCCTAGTGATTTATAAGATTGTTTGCATATATTATATTTTAAAACACATATTGCTTTTGTAAAATGTGTATTTATTATACATTTTGGAATTCATAATATGTGCCAGAAAAGCTGCCTCTGCCTCGCTGGATTTGAGACAGTCTGTCATGCACAAACATTTCTGGAAGGGACAACCATACAAATGCTTTAGACTGAGCCAACCAATCTTCCTTCCCTTTGTAGTGTGCACACACACACACACACACATATATATCCCTTCCCCCCTCCTCTGGCCACACCCCTACAAATAAATAATAAAAGCACTGACAGAACAGAGACCCAGAGGAATGCACTGCTAGAAATACATCTGATTTTCAAAACCTCATAAAAACCGTCAGGCAAAGTAACCTAAGGAAAAGCGGAACTCTTTAGAATGGGCTGCAAAAAGTTAGGGAAACAGCTTTGTGAACCGCTGTGAAGTGTGTTCCTCAAATTCACCAAGCTGTGGCCCTGAGTACAAAAGATTGGAAATCTAATAGTGTGACTGGCGTACAGGAGGAGTGCACCCAAACTGGATCAGCCCGACAAGGAGGTGTGGGGGTTTGGGCGTGTGGGGGTGAGGGGTCAGCCAGCACCAGCAGGTTCTCTCTGACCTCGGCTCTGAGTAGTCTGGCTGTTCCTCCCTGGTTCCTTAAGCTCACACACGGAAGTGACAACATTCCTCCGAGCGTCTGCGCCGGGCCGAGCTGGACTGCCTGTGCCGCCAGTGATGCTCCATGACCCTCCGTATTTGCTCGTAGATGTTCCATCTCAGCAGCAGGGAGCCAATGAGGTGGATGGGTGTCTGGCTTATCATCAGCATCACTGCCAGCATCTCCTGCCTGCCACCCCCTGGAGGGGAAGTGGAGGAGGGAAAGGCAACCATAAGGGGCCAATAGAGGAGAGGTGGGAAGGAGACAGCAAGGAGGCCTCTGAGGGCACCCAGGATCATTTCCAAAATGCGAATCTGGCCAGGGGGACTCAGGGCTTCCAGTTCCAGACAGAAGCTGGGCTCAGCATCCCTCTGGGTGGTTCTGTTTCCCCATCCTGTCCTATTAGCATAACAAGAAAAAAGGCACCCAGGGGCTGAGAGCTTCTGGCTGCCCCATTCTGATGCCCACTGCCAGCTCTTCAGTGGCAAAACAGAAGGGATGAAATCCCATAGAGATGCTTTTCGCTAATAGCTGAAGATGCTTTTCTTCACCTACGGAAAATGGGAACCAGCTTGAAAAAATAAGAAGGCACTGGGTCCAAGAGGCTGTGAGGCTTGGCTCTAAAGCTGCTGGCCAGATGGACCTACTTGGTTCCTCCTGTCTTCTGTCCACAGTAGAGATGGATTTCCTTAGTGTTCATGTTATGTAGCCTTCATGCTTTGTCACCCACTAACTAGAGTTCCCCTGCCGATGTCTTGGATTGCTTCGTGGAAGACTTTTGCAGCGGTGCCGCCGATGCATCCATACACAAAAGGCAGCGCCAAGAGCCAAGATGATGTCTTTGGTGCACTATGGGCACATGCAGTGTGTATATCTTCAGTAAATAACCGTCCATTTTCACATGGATAATTTAGAATTTCTGATGAAACTGCAGAAATGTCAATGCAGGGTAGAAGCCACCAATCAGAGAGCAGCTCTGTGACCCTGCACTTCTTCAGGCTGACTGCTATTATCTTCAAGGGGGAAAACCCTCCTTGTGTCTTGTTATGCCTTTTTTATGATCTCAGATGCCATTAATAAAGACTTGGTGTTACATCAAACAGATACATTAATGTCACCAAGTCTCAAAAGTACTGAATCAAGCCCACTCCTTCAAAGAGGAAGCACATAGTGGATGGACTGAGGGCAAGGACGGCAAAAGGCTTCTATCCTAACGCGGGGAGAGGCCCCTCCGAACGCTGGCCTGGTCCTATTTGAAATGGGATATTCAAAGGGCCATGTGGGAGAGGAGGAAGGTCTGTGTCTGGTTACACACCTCTCCAAAGGGAACAAATCAAGCGTGTGGTTTCAGTTGGCGATTTAAAGCCCGTCGAACCCTATTATACATGTGCTCCTGCTCCAGCTCTTCACAGCCGTGGGGATAAGGAGGCCTGCAGCTCCCTCATCAGCAATTACCCCACCCTTCCGACGGGATGTGAGTAGTGATTCAAAACTGCATCTTCAGAGGAACCCAGCTCTTTGATTTCAATATGGAGGGAAAAACCACCTGGCTTCACACCCTGTGTGATGTACCCCAGATATTCGTCTCTAATAAGGTGGGGGTGGGGCAATTAAAGCGTCACTCTGAACTGGTGCTCTCTAATCCCCAGGTGAGGTCCCAGGCTGGCTGGCCAGGCTCTATCACCCCAAGCATCATCCGCAGGCTTCTGGCAGCATTCGTAGGAGCCACGTCGTCCTTCCCCACACTCTCTGAGCTGCCCTGCAAAGCCAGTATAGCAGTGACTCAGTTCTACTGGTTGATGTCAGCTAAAGATTCAACCAGCCAGTCACTTGCCATTCTGGGGTGAACCAAAGGGAGTGAAAGAACTTACCAGGTGAATCAAGATGTGGACATAAACCACGGATAAGGGAGACTAGGTTAGGGAGGGGCTTTGCAGAAGTCCCCACCTGGCCCTCTGGGTAAGGATGCTTTGTTAGGCCCCTTATTTGATTCATGAGTGTTGAGTAAAGATAAATTCAGAGCATCAACTTAGGATGAGGATGATAAAGTAGAAGTTATAGGTAGTAGTCAGAATATAAACACAAATATACACACATATGAACTAAGAAGATAAGCTCATTTCTGTAAATTGCAAATCATTTCATTCATTTAGTCATCCGTTCGACAAGCACTTGACTAAATGTCTCCTGCAGGCCAGGCACTGTGCTAGGCACAGGGGAGTTGAGGATGAGCCCAAACAGACTTGCTCCTGCCTTCATAGAGATTACAGTCTAGTGAAGGAGACAGTCCCTAACCACACGATGAAATGAGTATAAAATTGCAGAGATGATAGCACCATCAGAATCTGACAGGGAAACTGGGTCTCACCTGAGTGGTCAGGAAAGGCTTCTCTGAAGAAATGTGGTAAAGCTGAGCTAGGAAGGATGAATCAGCATGAACCAGGTGAAAAGCAGTTCCATGGACAGGAAGAGCCTGTGCAAAGGCCCAGAGGTGGGCAGGAGCCCGATGAATACAAAGGAATGACAGCACACCCTGTGGCTCCACAGAGGCTTAAAATGTCCCAAACCTAAAACATCAGTTGAGAGTTGGTACCCAGAGGAAAGTTGTCTGCAGCACTAAGCAAAAACCACCTGTCAAGGAAGGTTCTTAGAAGGAAGACAGGAGCTCCACCTGGGCCTGAGGACCAGCACGTGGGACGAAGGTGAGTCTGGACTTCTGCTATCATGTTACACAGCACAGGGAAGGTGCTCCCAAAAGCACTTTCACCAGGGACCTGCCCCTTTCTCTGGTGTGCCTCAGGTTTTGGGGTAAGTAGAGGAGGGAGGAGCAGCAAAGGGGCTTCCCAGAGCTGCCAGCCTCTGGGCCTCTGCTTTCCCAAGTTTCCAGATGGTCTTGGGGCTCAGCTCAGTGCTTGGGAGGGAAGGTAAGGAATCCTGGTCAGTGGAATGAAATCCTTTTCAAGGCAAACCCAGGAGGATCATGTATGAGTCAATGGGAAACTCAGAACGTGGAGAGCAAGAAGAGAAAATGTGGCCCTTGGGAACAGCGCCACGAGAACCTTCTGACCAGTGCAGAGTGACTTTCCCAGCAGACCAAGTGAGCTCGGAAGGTGTGAAACCTCTCGTCTAGATAGACCTTCCGTGCTATCAGGCTGACCTCTCCTGCCATCACAAACGAAACCCAACCAATCCCCCAGCACAAATATGCAGATTGTGAAGTTGATGTCCCCCTGCTCCTTAGGGCCCTATGGGGCTGGTCCCAACTGGTTGTGATGGCACCAGGGTTTCCACCGCACACTGGCTCAGAGTAAGTCTACCTAGATTGCACTCTACCCCATCTTCCTCCACCAGTTTCATGGGTTGCCTAGGGCACGGCTGAACTCACAAAGGCCATCAAAGGGCACACTGAAGACCACAGGCTGGACTGAGAGAGACACATACACCCCAAAAGGGGAGTGGGCTCTCTGACATGGACCAGAGGAGTTTGGGCAGCTTCCAGTGAAAGAAAGCTCTCTTAGTTTCCTCGGACTTGAATTTTCTCCGCAATGAAGGTTTATTGGCTCCTTGCTGGTTGTGAGATTATACCCCAGTCCTCCGGAGATACGTGCAAGCCATCATGTAAATCCTGCATTCTGGCAGATAAAAACACTAATTTTTACATTAGTGACATCTCAACATGGAGTTGTTCAGGAAAGCATCTGCTTGCCCCTGACCGGAAAGCCTGAAATATGGCTGGCATCTGTTCATCTCATTTCTCCCTTTCTCTCTAATCAACGGCCACCCTAAGAGTTCTGAGCACCTGGCAAACAGGTGTGTCCATCCTGAAGGACCAGGCAAGTACCTTTAACACTGTGTTCTGGATCCAGGACCCGCCAGGAACCATTGTGACCATCCCAAGAAAGCTCTCTATGTTTTTGTGGAAATGCTTTCATGAAAATGCTTTTGTGAAAATGATTTTGATCATTTCACCTAACAGATCCATAAGACCCCATTGAGGTTAACAGAACCTGGCTTTGGAGAAGGCTCTGAGGGTTCCCAACATCCTGGTAGAATTTTCAGGTGCCAAGCTTCTTGGTTTTAGCTTTGTTTTATAAAGCTTTATTTATATTTGCAGAAAAGATCTTGATGGGATCCTCTGCCTTCCCCTCTGGGTAGGCCTGGGGCATTCCCAGAACTGTAGCTTCTAAGTGTTGATATGAAGGAGGTCCTGAGATGCTGTTTGAGATTCATGTATAAATTTGTGTTACTTATAGCTGTACAGCTTGGGGAGAAAACTTAAAAATCAAACCCAAACTGAACCAAACAAACATTCCTTATTGCCATTTGTAAAGCTAAAAGGAAAGGGAAATGGATTAATAACAGCAGAAAGAAGTAGAATCATGGCAGGGTAATGACCTTACCTGTGATCAGTTTGCATTACTGACTGCAACCCAGGGAGTTACCATTGGGTACAGACATTCTCAAGAAAGATTGTCCAAGATGTTTAACACCTGCAGTGATGGAATTCAGAGCCCACAAAGAGCTCCAGCCCTCCCCACTCTGGGGTGACTGGGTATTGCAGTGTCTTCAGTTAAGTGTATGGACTCGTTTTAATTTCCAGCCGAAATCTAGAATGCCTTGACAGTTGTATGCTAAAGATATACCCAACTGCATTTTGACAGAACATTTAGGAGCTTAAAATAAAAGCTCACAATATTTAAATTCTAGAGGGAACAGGGCAGTAATTAAAAAGGAATCATCTCTTATGCCCAGTAGCTCCTTCCAAGTTTTCTGCAAAAATATCTTCCTGAAACACTGAGGAATTGCCTGGTTCTCCTTTAGAGGTCAGTCTTCTATTGTGGACTTTTGTGCATCCATATGGGGTACAAATAAGGAGAGGCACCCGATGGGTCACCAGGGAGAGCCCAAGGCCATGGGCAGAGCTGGCAACTGGAGCCCAGATAGGTGGGAGCCCAAGGTACATCAATCAGTCATATTTCTTTGTGTGTGGGTTGAAATGGAAGGTATTCCTCAGGCTAGAAACAGGATATTTGGGATGATCAGCAAGGAACCTGAATTTTGAAAAAGGTGGACAGCATGGTCTGCTGAGAGTTATGGAAGTGACCAAAGCAGTGTGGCCGGGATCCTGGATGGTGTCTATCAATGAAGAGAGATCACCCTAACTACCTTGGAATAATAGAAGAGAGACATGGAGCTGTGTCTGAAGGTAGGGTCAGTGTTAAAAAATCAATTAGTATGTGTTGTGTTGTAGGAAAACCTATCAGGAGGAAGAGAACAGGTTTGGAGTGGGGAGATGGGGCCAGACACTGGAGTCACAGGTAGATGTGGGAAACCATTGCAAGGCTAGAAACTTTGAGAGAAGAACTCTTGGGCAGAACCAGGAACTACTCTTAGTGAGAAACTTAGGAAACAGGCTGTAAAAGGATCTCCAAACCCCACCAGACCTGGAAACAACCCATAGAAAGCTGAATGAACCACCCAATGCCTGCAGGGTAAAGATAGACTGATTTTCAGGATCAGAATTAGGAACTTCCATAGGAATTTCTAGGAAGCAGTTGATGCATTTAAATGAGAGCCAAGAATGACTAAAAATAGTACTTTAAGATTTCAGTGTCTGTAATGTCTCTGTAGTTTAATTAACTATGTTCTATTCTACTTTAATTTCACTATTGATGTATGAAGACAATAGTGAGAAGATCCCCCAAAGATTTTGGAGTGAGGGAAATGAATTAAAGGAGTGTTGACTTTAAAGTTTAACTCTCTACAGGCAAAGTCTCCTTAAAGACAGACTTGTGTAGGCCAGCATGACCATGTCAATTGGATGTGCCCAAATATTTAACGGAAGAACATGTTCATCAGCAGCACGGTTAGTCAGCCACAGAAACAGAGTGAGGACATACATAGAGGTAAACATCGGCAATGCCTAGTAAAAACTATTCATTGGAACTGGAGTGACATTGGAATCTTATTGAAAAAGCCATTGGGCAGATGGACTCAGCAAGTGTTGGCCAACAGACTTTGAATATCTGGAAATCTGGTCTCATGGGCAAGACCATCTGTTTTACATTCGTTTATTCTGTCTTTCTTTGACCAGACTCAATGCTCACTAGAAAACCTTCAGATTATTCCTTGGTTTTTAAAGTAGATCTGCCTATAAGAACCAATGCTCAGCATTAAAATTCTGCAAGCACCAGTCTTTGGGACAGTTATTTATCACTGTAAATTAAAATATTTACATTTTGATTATGATTTAGGTTCCCATAGACCCTTATTATACTGACAAAGCTGGATGTGTTGGGATATTGATTACAAACCCTGTGGGTTATATTTTTCATTGTAAATTTGTAAACTGCTCTTTCACTAACTTGTTTAAGAAAGTTTGCCCCTGAGAGATGGGCCCATTCCTGGAATGCGGGTGTCATCAGACTTCTATTTATAAGACTGAGAACCCTGTCCTGGCAGGTGGTAAAATCACCCAGGCAATGGATGCCAGCCTGTGAGCCTCAAAGCATCTCCCGAATAAGCCAGCAGTCTCCTCCCCCAGTGTTGACATGTTTCTTGTCCTTATGTTTTCTATAAACATGAGCAAACATTCTTATACATAGAAAGTAGGGAAATGGAAAATGTCCTTAGTTTGGAGACATAGAATATAGGGAGAGGTTGCTAAGTAGCATGCTATTTTGCAACAGTCCTGGAACTCAAATGGAAGAGCTCAAATGAGTCATGGAAGAGACAAGAGGGAAGAGGTGGTGATACGGGCTGTTATGGTTTTCCTTTGTTGATGGATACTGGATACTTCCAGATTGGCCAGATGGTTAACACTGAACTGTCCAGGGACAGAGCCAGGTGGGGGATCGCTAAAAACCTTTGCTTCCTCCCTCTTCCTTTGTCCAACTTCCTTGCCGTTTAACACAGACATTAAAGAGTGGTTGAGGAAATGACTGAAAACAGAACTCGCTTGTGCCTGGGCATTTGCTGGCAACTGGACGGAAAAGTTTGGTGAAAGTATCTAACAAAAGCTGTGCAGTTTTCTAAAGGTTGAATTAGTACACTTATAAACCTTTCTCATTGACTCTGAGACTTCAGCTCTGACTATACAGTTGGGTTTCACCAAATTTCCCGAATTTCTACAACTTTTTTCAGTGTTTAAAATTCTCTCTGAGTAATCTGCAACATTCTTAGGACTGCCCAGTGTTGAGTTCCAGAAGAAGGTAACAACATTTAGGATGTCAGGAAATCTATTTGCTTTTTGGTTAATGGCTTGGACATGAGGCTGCTGTGCAATGACCAACGGGTGTAATTGGGGAGGGGAGTGTTACCGAGGGTGAGTGAGGAGGCTGGCCCTGGGTCAGGGAGGGGGCTGGAGGACAAGCCAGCGGCTGCCCTTTCACACCTTGCCAAGGGACGGAGAGGGCAAGGGGCTGTCAGGAGGAAGGAGATGCATAGGTAAGAAAGGTGGGGGAGAGAATGAGGCGAGAGCTTCTGGCTGGATTTTACGCTTGGCACAAAGTAGCCTTCTCTACCCACGGAGGGGAATCGCTCCCTGCAGCTCCTTTCCCTGTTTCCAGCTGCACTAGCAGCAGGACTGGTGCCTCAGCCACCACTGTGGCTCCCTGAATGGGTGCCTGTGGCTCAGTCTCAGTTCATGTGTCAGCCTCAGAGGGGTTCACAGTTTTAGCCTTTCCATTACAGTCTCTTCTGCATGTGTGTTTCAAACCATTGCATCTTGACCTTTGTACATTCTGCTTGGACATAACTCAGGCAATTGGTTCCTATTACCAGCTAAATGCTTATGAAATTTCATTTTAAGAGACATACTGGAAAGGCATAACAACAGCCAAACTCTCTCACTTAAAAACATCACTACAAGCAAAGACTTGTATGATAATGTGTAAGTGCAATGTTACAACTGAATTATGAGCATTGCAGAAATAAAGTCTGGGAAGGAAGGATGAGAGAACCGTAATGGGCCTTCCGCACCCACGGTGCGGGAAATTAACAGCAGGCAGCTGCATTTCTAGGCCTCACTCTGAAAACATACCCAAGGACAGATGGCACCGTCCTAATGTGAAGATAATATATCGAGCACAATTAGAAAATTACTCTCTTCAGGCATGTTCAAGATTGACTTGTGCATTAGGAGGTCTAACAAATTTATCAGGCAACAATGCTTTCAGTCGTTTCTTTCTTGCTTCGTCCTCCACTATTCCTCAAGCTTCTATTCAGAGATGTTAAATAGAATCCATGTCTTTGATCAGTCGCTTAAGATAAATTGCTCTGTATCGGATATTGATTATGGGTAGATTCCCTGCATTGATTTGCTTCAGACAGAATGATAATAACAATGATGTTGATAATGATAATAAACACCTATTAAGGTACCATTAAGGTAGGTACCATGACCATGTATTATTCAAAATGCTTTACCTGCATCATATCACTAACTCTTTGGAATAGCCCCGTGAAGCAGGTATGATTAGTATCCATTTTTAAGAAAATATGGAATCTGAGGTTAAGAAAGGTTAAGCAATTGCCCGAGGCTGCCCAGCTAACGAGCAATGGAGTCAGGATGCAAGCCCAGGTCTCAGAGCTCATGTGTTTAATGACAGCCCATCCTGTCCCTAGTGATGTCAGTGCCATTTCCAGAGCAAACCTACTTGGATGAGGAGAGGCTTTGCCATTCCCCAGACCACTGGTCACTCGTCCTCCGACACGGACACAGTGGGTTGGCTACAAATACGTGCACTGATAACAAACATACAAATCCTGTTTTTGGCCTTACTTATAATATGGCTTGAGTAGGTAGAACTGGGTAAACGTAGGATGAAAGATTAAAGGTAGAAATTAGCCAAATCCTTCTACCTGAGACCTGCTTGCTTTAGCAGGCTGGAGTCGCATAGGACAGAGGTGGCTCTGATAACTCGTGGACTTTTCATTTTATGAGAGAAATGAGAGGCATGATATGGAGATTTGTGTGGGCTTTGAGGACAGGCAGTCCTTTGAGGACAGGCTCAGGTCTTGTCCATTTGCTATGTGACCCCAGGCAAGTTAGAGAACCTCTCGGAGCCTCCATACCTTTCTCTGAAAGGGACTGTGGAGTAAGATCTTATCTTGTCGGGTGGTTTTGCAGAATGAATAAAACGAGATGGTACTTAATAGTACCTGGAACCTAGTGACGACTCAGTAAATTTTAGCCTTTATTTCATTTATGTTTTTTGTCTACTTCAATAAACAATTTTAAGACAAACTATTGTTGATGGCTACTGAGGGCAATTAGATAGAAAGCTCACAGGACATATTTGGACTTCTGGGCCTTACCAGGTGATTGAAATGGCCAGCTGTGATGCTATTAACTGCCAAGGCTGGACTAAGCAATATCAACCGACAAGTATTCATTGAGGACCATGGCTGTGATAGGGACGGGGGCAGGGCAAGGGAGGTGCAGGATGCGGCACGTTCAGCGAGCACCTACCATATGCGACATTACTTAGTGAAAATTTGTTTCATTATTTTAATAATGCCTGAAATAAGATAAGGTCTCTACTTTCCAGAGCTTCCAATATGGCAGGAACAATTTCACTTGAGTTTGTAAGTGCCTAAAAATTAAAACTACGTGTATTTGATATATCTCAAACAACAATATCCATGCACTTGGGGAGAACACCGAGATAAAGACAAGGGTGCTACTTTTTATTGTCAAAAAGTCTCTAAAGTGACTAATTTCCTCTCTAAATGTGAATTATGAAGATGATGGTTTTACAGGCCAGGAGCCCTTAATCCCTCCTGTCACATAAGACATCCAGGCCCCAATACTATAGTCCTTAGACAATCTGCTACGATCTATATGTTTGAAATATAAGTTCCCTAATTTATTATTCCAACAAGAAAATTAAAGAATTTACAGTACCAGAAGTTGCAGTTCAATCCCTTGGAAAGTGTTTTTCAGGGGTGTTTTGCTGGGCATTTGTCAGAGGGAGAAGAAGCATAACAATGGAATCTCCATCCCCAGCCACCTCCTGACTAGGCATTTCTACCTCCAGCATCAAAGCTGCTGCATTAAACTTTAATTTGAATTTAAAATCCCTGACAAGGACCAGCACTGGGGAAGCAGGGGTTAACCACGGAGATAATGAGGCTGGAGCTGCCACCGCTGATTATGTTGACAGTATTGTATCACCTAATGAATGTGGCGATATAAATCTTGACGAGGGGCAGGCTCGAGTCTCAGGAAAGGTAATTGAGGAAGGGCAGGAGAGGATGCTGCCGACTGCAGAGGAAAACCGATAGGGGGACATGACCCAGGAAGAGCAGGCCAAGATGAAGCCCGGAAACGGCTGCCATCTGGCCCTAGTTAGGAAAGATGCCCCAAATCCCACCACCGCCCACCTTATAGGCTCTAGCCTTGGTGATGGGAGGCATTGCATACTTCTTGGTCAGAGCTCCACAGGTGAAGCTCAGAACCGGAACAATGACCAAAAACAACTGGGGCTGTCTCCCTCTCTCTCTCCCTCTCTCTCTCTTTCTCTCTTTCACTACTCCTACCTCTTCCTCTTACTTGGATAAGGAAGAAAACAGATTTTACAAATCTTAATGATCCATGTCATCACCTGAAGTCTCTACTTTATCTTTTTTTTTTTTTTTAAAGATTT
>JAQZBX010018629.1:13690-34559 GCA_029593785.1 Cabassous unicinctus | reverse complement strand
CTGGCTTTCCTCCCACCTCACTGGCTCTTCCTTCTCAGTTCCTTTGCAGGGCCAAGTAATGCACTCGATAAATGCTGGTGAGACTGAAGATGAAGATGGTGATGACCATGGATCTCAGTTTAATCACATGAAAAGCTAGAAACACTAAAGGAGTCAAGCAAGAAAATGTTACTATTTATATTAGTTTCCCAGGACTGCCCTACCAAACTACTAGGAAGCAGAAAAAACCGACATGTATTCTTTCTATAATCCCAAAATCAAGACATCAGCAGGGCCATGCTTTCTCCCAAGGCTCTAGGGAGGAATCTTCCTTCGCCTCTTCCAGCTTCTGGTGGCCTCGGGCTTGGCTTGTGGCTGCAGAGTCCAGTCCCCGCCCCCATCCTTGCATGGCCTTCAGAGGGCCTGACGAACCAGACTTTGAGGCGGGATACTGTGATATCAGTTCTGTGGACGCCCTACCCTGGTCCAGGATCGACACTTGGATCTAGCGTGGGATCCACGAGGCTGTGGTAGGCGAAATGCCCCTAAAAGGCCTAGAGTCCAGTCTGGCTTGGTCCCCATGGGCTTCCAAGGACTTCAGGACTGCGTCAGCTAACACCAGGAAAAGCCCTTTCCTGCTAGCGTCTCCCCACCACGCGGGCTCCTGAGAGCAGTGTTCCCCAAAACTGGGATCTGCAGAATCCCAGGTAAACAGAGTCTCACGGTCAGATGAGTTGAGGAATTGCTACACATCATTTCCTTTTTTCTTGAGGTGACAATATACGTGATCACATCAAAGGTGCTTGAAAAGTTCTGCAGACAAGAAACCTTTTTAACTTTGTAAATTATTCAGTTGACTGATGTCTCAGGCAATGGCAGGGCTCCACCCAGACCCCCTCAGACCCATTTTTACACTTTTTGCCCCACCCATGGTTTCAGGGTTGCATTAGTCAGGGTTCACCAACAGAGTGTGTGTGTGTAAAGAGATTTATTATAAGGAATTGGGTCACATGATTGTGGGGGCCAGCAAGTCTGAATTCCAAACAGCAGTTCAGAGGCTGCAAATTCCGGGAAGAGAGATGTTGAAGACTTTTGTGCAAGTCCATAGGGGAGGTCAGGAAAGAGTGGGTGGTGTAGTCTCCAGGCAGAATTCCTGCTGATTCTTCAAACCCACACCAGAGTTATAGCTCTTAAGACCTCCAGCTGACTGGACAAGCCCCCCCAACCGGGCTAAGGGCAGTCTCCTTTACTTATAGCCAACTGATTGCACATGCCAATCCCACCGATGAAATACCTCCACAGTAACAACTAGGCCGGTATTTGACCAAACAACTGGACACTATCACTTAGCGAAAGTGACAGGGGAAATCCACCACCACCAATTGCTTTCACTCCTAACACCAGCGCCTGCACTTCTTGGACGCTGTCCTCAACTGAAACTAATTTGCCCACGCATAGAGCAGGAAGTATCTCAGAATTTACTATTCCCAGGCGCAACCCTTAACCCGTGACCAATCAGTTGTCCTGGTTGCGGGCAACTCTGAGGCCTAATTTAGACTAAAGTTCCCCTGCGGGACCAGGCTAACGCAACCTTCCGAGGACTCTGCCTGAGACTGCCCTCTGGCCTGGTTTCTTCTTCCCCTTCTCTGCCCAGCTCCCCCCGCTCCCCTTGCAGGACTCCCCTGTGCGTGCCCCTAATAAATCACTCACGCACGAGTCCTCGGCTCAAGGTCAGCCTCTGGGGACCTACCCTAAAACACCAGGTTTCCCTGACAGTAGGACTGTGTGTTCGTGAAGCACTGTCAGTTTCATTTGACTCTAGTGTTCTTTGGTGCATCCTTTGAAAAACTCTGCCTTGGAGAATAGCATCCAAACCACCGAATTGATTTTCTAGAAAGGAAGTGCCCTGATTTGATGAGAAAAAAGCATCCATTGGGCCTACTTCTAGCTCAGCCCCCTTATACTGAAGACTTTCTTAGCAATCTTCAAACACCAGCAGAGTTTCTACAAGGGATCCCAAAAGAAATTTCCTTAAATTTCTTTTGGGATCTGACATGCATTGGGATTTCAGGAGTGTAATACTTGGGAATTCAGCAGAGTTGGCTATTCTGACTGGATTTGCTAGGAAAGCATAATTCATCTCAACCAACTCAGATGCCTACATTGGCCACATGGATAATGTAAGTGGGTGAATCAGACCTGGAATAAGGCAGTTAAGAACAAAAGGGACTCGGACAAAATGGGGAGCATGTGCCCCATCTAAGAGGGCAGCTGCCAGCGACTCTAAGACAGTTGTCACCATACAGGAATCGGTCCCAAATGCTGGGATTTCTTAAAAAGAAAAACTAGAGAGCCAAATCTTATTGGAAATCTCTTGACTTTTCAATATTGGCAACTACTTAACAAGTTTTTAATCTCTGTGCTACAGAGCAATACAGATATGCAGGCTTGATGAGAGTTGCCAGGTTGTGAGCTTGGTCTTCATTATCTACTTAAGGTCAAAGGTAGACTGGGGAGAGACACAGCCATGGAATAAGAGGTCTTCTGCTTACCCTTCCTTAAACATTCTGTCCACTCTCTTTGCACATGCTGATCCCTCCAGCTACAACACTTGTCCCATAACTCTTTGCCTGGCTAACTCCTCATCCTTTAGACCTCAGCTTTCTCCTGACCCCTGAGACTGGCTTAGCACCTGCTGTGAGAGCCCCCACAGCTCCTGAGCTTACACTCATCCCCTTTATGATTATTTGTTCAGTGTGTGTCATCCCCACTCTTCTGCAAGTTTCAAAAAGACAAGAACTGTGCCTGCCTTGTGCTCTGTTAAATTTCCAGCACCAGCAGAATGCCTGACTCATTATAGATGCTCAAAAAAAACCATTTTCTTTTCAATGAATGAAAGAGTACAGTCCCCAAAAGTTTCCCAAAGTTCAGGTTAAGGTGAAAAGAAGATTCCAGACTCATCTCAGAGGATACTGCTGCCTCCTTGAAAAAAAACCTACCAGGATGATGTTAGGTGCTCATTGGGATGGTTCTTATTTTCCCAGAATCCCAGTCCAAAGAGTAGATGGTGCTAAGCAAAGCCAGAGTTTAGGGCTGTACGTGTTGACCTTTGTGAATGGAATCTCCTAGAGCAAGGACTGGCCTTCAGGTCAGATCCACCTGCTGTCTATTTTTGTAAATAAAGCTTTATTGAAACACAGCCACTCCCGTTCATTTACATATTATCTGTGGCCCCTTTTGTGTGACAACAGCAGAGTTGAGTAGTTGTGACAGAGACCTTGTGGTCTGCAAAGTCTAAAATATTTACTATCTGGCTCTTTACAGAAACATTTGCTGGTCCCCCGCCTAGAGTTGTGCAGTGCCCAAACTGCACAGCCATGCATGGCAGTCCTGGTGGAACATGCTGTTCAATCCAAATGCTGAGAAAGAACCACTAGCTGCTGGGAACAGCCAATTTCCTGCAGAGACAGTGGGAGGTGGCATTTTGGCAGAACCCCTGCTATCATCAGTACACTCTCTCCACTCTCATTCCTGATAGAGTGGGGGAAGTAGTAACTTTTGGGGACCAAACAGTGTTTTGAGCAGCATCCATCTTTCCCCTTTGCCCGCTCTACCTCCTATATGATTGAAGGTGAGGGGCCAAGTCAAAGATTGGTGATTGTCTCTTTGGCTCAAATTTGTTAAGCATAAGCTTCTAGAGCATGGAGAAAGGGGTAAGAGGGAGATAGAGGAGATGAGACAGTTACTTTTCAGAGGGCTGGAGCAGCCTATGGCCTCATCTTCGGCAAGGCAGGGAAATGTCAGTCTCCTGTAGGTCCTGTGGACACAAAGGAAGGTAAATTAGCTTCTCCCACCAAGTGGGCCACCTGCTGGGCCCAGGGACCCCAGCAGCAAGGTGGCCCCAGCAGAACCTGGAGGTGAGGAGAGGAAGAAGTTGAGTCTGAACCAGACAGTCTGTGTCAGGGGTCTGAGTAGCAGGGTAATCTCCACTGGGCTTTCCAAAGAACCAGCAATACTTGTTCTGCTTATCTAATGTCACCCCAAAATGCAGTGGCTTAAAACAACCGGGTTTGGCAGTTTAGGCAGTTCTCAGTAAGGACAACTTGTCTCTGATCCACACATTATCAGCTAGGTGGCTTGAAGCTGGGACTTGGAATAAGCTGTTGGCGGGGACCTTAGCTGGAGCTGGTGGCTGGCGTGCCTACATGTGGCCTTTCCAGGTGGCTGCTGGGTTCTCACAGCACAGGGGCTCGGTTCCAAGGGTGAGTGTCCCGAGAGAGAGAGCCAGGTGGAATATGGATCACATTTTCTAACCCGGTTCGGAAGTCCCACAGTGAAACTTCGCTGCACACGATTTGTTAGAAGTGCATCGCTGAGGCCAGCCTGTGTTCAAGGGGAGGGGAGCTAGACTCCAGCTTTTGCTGAGAGGAGCGCCAAAGCACTTGTGGGCATGCTTTAAAGCCTCCACAAACACACTTCCCCAGGAATGAGCCTTTGGGAATCGCCACACAGAGGGCCTGTCGGGTGAGGCTGAAGCAGCGATACGAGGAAGGGAAAGGGACAGCGACGTTGTCAGCCCCGGCTACCGCCGAGGACAAAAGGAAGCCTCCATCTCCCAGGACTCAGAGACCACCCTGGGAAAGGGTAGGCAACTCTTAAAATCAAATATGGGATTCAAGTTTAAAAATAAATAGGGCTGGGAAGAGGATGCGGTTCAAGTGGTTGAGCTGCCGTCTACCATATGGGAGGCCCTGGGTTCGGTTCCTGGGGACTCCTGGTGAGGGCAAGCTGGCCCGCGCCTGCGGAGAGCTGACAGACAATGCCCACGGAGAGCTGCAGAGGAAACGTGCAACAAATGGACATAGAGAGCAGACAGCGAGCACAAGCGGCAAGGGGTGGGGGAGGGATAAATAAATAAATAAACCTTAAATAAATAAATAAATAGGGCTAAACCTTAAGATCTCAAGCCAGGCTGTTTTAGTGGTCAGAAGTGATGGAAAATGTACAGAATGAGATAAAAAGTGATTAAGAAATCCTTGTCCACTTGAGGAAGCAGGGTAGGAAGGGGGTCAGGGTAACCATGAAGCACTGTTGATGCATCTTCCTACCACACTGTGGATGGGCTGAGACCCCCACACACACCCCCCCAAATGATTTCATTTGAAAGGCCTTCCTTGGGGTCTGACCCCCCCACCCCAATGTTTGCTTTACAGACCCTACATATGGGGAAAATTGGAGGCGTTAGATAGGGACCCTTCTAGGACTAACTCTCCTAGAAGCCCTTGCTAACAGAGGCTGGGTGCTGACAGTCCTAGGAAATGGTCTCTAAGAGCACGTTTCTTTTATTAAAGCATCTCTCAGTACAGAAATCTTGATAGCAGCTAAAGAAATGAGCTCTGTTCTCCGATTTCACTGAAGTAAATGTAGTCTCGTGGTGTTTCTAGGCTTTCTCTCCCTGGCCGCTCTCTCAGCCTCTCTCTTGATCTCCCTCGACCTTGATTTTTGTTTCACACACATCCAGAGTGATGGTTTGAGAGACTGTAACAGCTTCCAGAAGTGGCACAGAATTTCTGTCCCACACATCTTAACTCAGAGTCAGTTTTACAGCCTCTTGTTGGACTCCGTTTTTTAAAGCTTTGTTACTCAAAGTACGGTCCTGGAACCAACAGGTCACCTGGGAGCTTGTTAGAAATACTGAATCTGAGGCACCACCCCAGACCCACTGAATCAGAATCTGCAAGATCCCCAGGGGAGGTGGGGAAGTGCTGTTTCAAGGTTCCCAATTTCTTGGCTATATATTATTCTTTCTTTCCTCTCTTTCAAGACATCTTGAAATAGACAGTTCCTTGTGGTCAACTCCCTCTCTTTATGACCCCTCAGAGTCCCTGGCCACCCCCTTTGGAGCTGGATCTACACTGAGTGCTTAGGAGAACCCAGGCATAGTTCACCATCAATCAATACATAACAAGTCGAGGCACACTTGGAGCATTTGAATTTAAAATACTCCTGACCCTGTGTCTAGAGAAACGTTGGATGGAAATACTTTATGGTAAGTGGATTATATTCAAATGGCATGTCTGGAGCAACTATAGGGAGGTTTGCTAATGCCCTGGAGCCATTTTCAGTTCACCATGTACTTCAGTCTTTAGTTAACGTCAAAAGGCCTGTCTCCTTGCAAATCTCAGAAACGTTTCTGTTACAAGGTCACTTGCCTACAGCTGTTTGTATAAACGCTAAATGAGCATTGGAAATGTATACTAAAAATCCTTCTACACAACTGGCAATATCATGCCATTGTGTTTGGCTGTTACGCATACTTTTTATTCCTCCTCTTTTCCCCCTCGTATTGACCACATGAAAACCAAAAGGGTTGAGTTTATAATTTTAGATACCACCAATTCTTCTTCTTATATATATATTTTTAGGTGATGCTGGGGATTGAACCTGGGACCTTGTACGTGCAAAGCACACGCTCAACCCCTGAGCTCCACCCGCTCCACATGAGACCACAAATCCTATACATTTGGAAGGGTTAAATACTCCCATCAGACCTGATGAAAGAACTTGACTCCTCTCAGGCATTTCCATTTTTAACAAATTTGGGCTTAACCAAGTGACTTCAATCTACACGTAGATTCAGTCCATTTTTAGAGCTATCACTAAAAAACATCGCCCCCCACCCCCCGCTGCCCTTGGGAACCAGCCCGGTCCCTGAGATGGCCTACCTTAACAGCCAGATTTCTCAGGGCCAGTGAACTCTAGATGCCAGACAAATAATGACAACAATGGGCATTTTTGAAATGTCTGTTTGGCATTTACTAAACTGACTTGTGACTTTTAATCCTCCTGTCTAAGTTTGGGTTTCCCAGAAAGCAGAGTCTGAGACAAGGATATGGGTGCAGGTGATTCCTCTAGGAGGTGATTCCTTTGGGAGGTGAGTCCAAGATGCGGGAGTGAAGTTGTAGAGTGGGAGAGTGAGGCAGAGAATGAGATGAGGTCACTCTAAGGGGGCTTCAGATGAGGTCAACTCTAAGGGGGCTTCCCAAGTTTGCTGCTCTACGCTACAGGGTTGGGTACAGAGGGGCCTCTGAGGAGCATAGAAATGTCCCCCAAAGGTTAAAGAGGTTGGAACACTTATCCACAGCTTCCCACCCAATTAGTAGAAGTTTGCACCAAGGGCATTAAGCCCTTGGCTGTCTGGCCTATGCTTTTTACTTTTTTTAATTTTTATTTTTGTTTTTTGTTTTTTTGGCCTGTGCTTTTGTACTGGCCAAGCAAGCTCCTGCAGCATCACAGAAGGCTATTGGAGCACAATGCAGAAAGGAGTTTGGCTTTGCTCAAGGATGGGTGCTGGCGATGGGCGGTGAGTCTGAGCTCCGACTGAACTGCCCACCCCTGCCCAAAGCTCCTAAACCATTCTCAACACCTTTAGGAGGTAAGTATTATTAATTATAATAATAAGTATTATTATTATTATTCCCATTTTAGAGCTAAGGAAACTCAGGTTTTCAGAGGTTAAATAGTTTGCCCAGCTGGGAAGCAGGGGCTTTGGGTCCTGAGCTCAGGCTGCCTGACACCAGAGTCTCTTCTGGGAGCCTGCAGCACTGTCCTGCAAAGAAAAGTGCAAAGTGGAAAGCACTAATCTAAGTAAATGTGATTTGGGTCTGTTTGGCATGTTCCTTTGGGAACCCCCTCACTCAGGTCACAGGTCTCACTGAAGCTGACCTGAGGTACCCTGTCTTCTCAAGGTAGAGTGGCCAGTGACAGAGAACTTTAGCTTACCTGGCCAAAGTGACAAGTTGAGTGATGGGCAGGGGAGCAACAGGGCAAATGTCTTATCCAGAGGACTGGCATATTCATGTTGGGAGAGATGGGTCCTGTTTCCCACTGCATCTGCTAAACTGGGACTATGTGTAGATGGCAGACCTTGTCCCAAGTTGCAGAGAAAAGGGCATTTGGAAAAGGACAAAATGACACCACACAGAGAACAAGGAGATGGGGGGTAGAGAGAAAGAGGGGAGAAGCTAATGAAACTGACAATAGTATCTGAAATCCTAGATCCAGCCACACTTGAAGTTGGACCCACTCCTGAACTTTCTGTTATGTGAGTCTGTAAATTCCCTAGAAAAGCTAGAAAAGGCAAGGAACAGATTCTCCCCTAGAGCCTTCAAAAGAACGCAGCCCTACTAACACCTTGATTTTCGCCCATATGACCCACTTCTGGACTTCTGAATGATAGAACTGTAAGATCAAAAGTTTATATTGTTTTATGTCACTAAATTTGTGGCAATTTGTTACATCAGCACTGGGAAACTGATACAGCAGGGAAGCAACATAAATCGTAATTATGAAGCAGTAGAATGAAAGATTAACTGCATGGCTGCAGGTCCAGCTTATCCTGGGTTTACAAACCAGGTCTGCCACTTTCTGGGTTGACAAGCAATGCAAGCTCTCTGGGCCTCAGTTTCTCCCTCTGTAACCTCCATATATTAATGTCCACTTCATACAAGAGTTGGAAGAGTCAAATGAGATAACATATACAAATAATAACTACAGTGCCCTATTTGTGGCAGGTACTCAAAAATGTTAGCCATTTTTCTTTTTATTCCTTTTATCATAATATGCAGGAATTTGTTTTTTTTTTTGTTTTTTTTTTTAATTTGGTGACTAGCACTCAATGTTAAATAAAAAAGATACCTTTTTCCCCTCTACGTTTAGATGTTTATCTTTCAAATCCTTTTCCCTGGGGTATTTTGGGGATATTACGAGTTAGGTAAAATAAGACAACTATGAAGGAGATTTTATGAACACTTTTGAAAACAATTTTTACATTTATATGGTGTTTTCATGGACTATGCCTAAACACATAAACTGATGTGAAAAAAACAAAGCAAGGACAAAACAGAGTTGTTTAAACTCAACCAAACCACAATTTATTTTTGTAACAGCTGTTATAAGACATTTCAGTGGACTGGATAAAACCAATAAGCTGTTTCTGATTACTTACCTTTTGATGCAGAAACAAGGACTGTCTTCATTTATGAGCACTGCATGGTGTCTGACCTACTTTCCCTGGCATGTTCCCATTTCACATAGGAGGGAACTGAGTTTTCAAGGGATCCATGTCCTTGGTCCAAGAGTTGGTACATGCAATGCATCAAGGTTTTGTCCTTAGCCACTCTTCCCTCCCCTCCCCTTTCTTCTTTTTACTTTCTCTCCTCTCTTTCCCCTCCCTTCCTCTTCTCTTCATCTGTATCCTCCTATAGGTGATCTCACCCAGTTCCATGGCTTTCAATATCATCGTGTGCTCAAGAATACAAAAAGTATACCTCCAGCCTTGACCTTGCCGGTGAGCATGAGACTCATTGTATCAACTGCATACCCGACAGCTCTATTTAGATGCCTGCTAGGCATGGCTAGCTCATCATATCCAGAAAGGAACTTTTGATTTTTCCCTCTGTTGTTTTTCTCCTCCCCTAGCCAGTCCCCTTTTAATGAATGGCACCGCAGTCCAACATCCTAGGGCTTTCCTGAGCACCCCTCATTTTATCACATCCCACATCCAATTTATCAGCAAGTCCTATTGGCTCTATACCCAAAATATGACTTGAGTTCAACTACTTCTCAGCATCTCTATTGCCACCACCTTTATCTAAGACACTATCATCCCTTGGAACATTGCAATAGACTCCTGCACCGTCTCCAGGCTCTATGCTTGCCTTTCTACATTCTGCTCTCCTCAGAGCAGCTTAGTCATGTGACTAAGTTAAGGGCAACTCACTGCAAAGCTCTGTGTGTACAGTTCTGGGAAGTGTCTTTTAAAGGAGGGGGCATGACATTCTTCAAGCCTTTTCCTCATAGTCCTGCTAGGTGCGATGCAGAGGTTATGCCTGGAACTCTAAAAGCCATTTTGAGCCAAGAGGTGACTTTGGAATGGAGGCCAAACAGTAGAACAACAAGAATGCAGAATTCTGGGTCTCTGGTGATTTTGAGGAATGCCATACCAGCCCTGGATTGCTAACCTCCACATTTCTTGCACTTCTGAGTTTCTCTGTTACTCACAGCAGAAATGAATGCTCTCTAATGCAGAGGAGGGGCACGGCAAGAGTAGAGGCAGGGAAAACAGTGTGGAGGTGATTGCAGCTCTCCAAGTGAGAGATCTGAGTGGGATGGTAGAGATGGAGAGACTTGGGGGGGCTATTGAGAAAGCAATAGAATGTAGAAGCCTGGATGAGAAACTGGAAATGGAGCATGAGTATGTGAATGAGAAATGTCAAGGATGCCTTCCGGTTTTCTGGCCTCAGCAACTGCATGGTTGCAAATGCCAGTTACTGAGTTAGGGAACCAGAGAGAACACAATTAAGTTTCAGTGAAAGAGCTTTGCAACGCTGTTTATGTCTGGCATTTTGTCATTTGAATCAGTGTATTTATGTCACAAATTTGCGATGAAATGACCCACTATTTCAATCAATGCTTATGATACTGCTATTGTATAAATTTCAGTGCTTTCCCAAACATCTCTGTAATTTCCATTTCTCATGAAGAGAAATGCCCTGTTACAGTCTATTTTTAGCAGCTGATTTCTCAGGTAGTGCTATTATTCTCTTTTGGAGCTGTGGGGCAGTACAATCTATGATACCCCATGTGTGGAACCCTGGGCTCTTGGTGAATAAAAGGCACGCTATGAAAGATAATCTTCCAGGCCCTTATTCACAGTCCTTATTTATGTTGGATTTATGATTTGGTGGGGTGAGGGACAGTTCTAAAATGTGCCTGGTGCTTTAACTCATTTGGCCTTCCCTCTCATTTGAGTTGGCAGAGGCACTCATCTTTTTAAAAAGCTTGGCACCATTGAGGATGGTGTATTATATATTTTTAATGCTAACTGGAATTTCTGGATTAGGTTCTGTAGCATATGTCTCTGTTTTTATTAGTTTCTGGTGGGCTTACAAAGGAATTTCTCCCTCTTTTATTTATTTCATGCAGGAGTTCAGAATCTGATCGCTTGGGGAGTTGGAGGGTGGGGATTGGCAGGGGAGAGATTGTCTATCCAAACACAAATCCATGCAGCAAAAGGCAAATTTTGGTTCCAGCTCAGGAGATGTGGTTATCCTCAGATTGTAAATACAAGTGAAATGAACTGCATTCATGTCCTTATTTTCACAAAACAACTTGGCTACACACTGAACTATTAGCTTAAATTATGTAGCTGTGGTCCAAAATGGGGTGGGAGCTTGAAATTTAACTCCACAGTAGAATTGTTCATCAGTCAGTTTTATAAAGACTTCCAAAATTGTTGACTGATATAGAAGAAAATGGGTCCTGTGATAGATAGCTTCTAAAAAAAAAAAAACCCAGTCTTCCTCACCTCCTGACATTTATACCTTATGGAGTCCTCTCCACTTTCAATAGGGCCAACTTGTGTGCCAATAGGATTCTGTGAAATGAATATTGCAATTTCTAAAGCTGGGTCATAAAAGACATTGCAGCTTCCATCATCATCCTCATCTTGGATCACTCACTTGGAGCATCCAGGTGCCATGTCATAAGGACACTCCAACAGTCCTGAGAGAGGTCTATGTGATGAGGAACTGAGGACTCCTGCCAAGAGCCATGTGAAAGAGACATCCTGGAAGCAGAGTCCCAAACCTCCAGGTGATATCAGTCCCAGCAATCTCATGAGAGACTCAAGCCAGAACCATCCAGTGAAGCTGCTCCCAAATTCCTGGCCCACAGAAACTGTGAGATAGTAAAAGTTTATTGCTTCAAGCCACTAAATTTTGGGGTAATTTGTTAGGCAGCAGTATACTTCTAAAAGGCAATGATACAACTTGAGAATCTTCCATTCATCTTGAAACAAAGTAGCAAAATAAAAGCTTTTAATAAGTAACATCTATAATTTCCCCCTTTTTTAAATGTTAAAAAACATTTGTTGGTATATTTGTGAATGTGTGTAACGACTATATGTCATTTGTGATTACTCATCATCCAGTCTCTCCACCTCATAGCAGCCTGATTGCCTAGGAGGAGCTTGACTCCTTCTGCGTAAAGCCCTAGTAAGATGTCTCAGTTTCTGTTCTCCGGAAAGCAGACCTTGAGACAAGGATTGTTTGGAGGATGATCCCAGGAAGCACTGAGAGATGATCCTAGGGGCGCAACATGGAAAAGAAGATGCCCACGTCCCTTGGTGACATTAATATGTGAGTTATTGTCATGGACAACTGGGCTCGGCTGTGCTGAAGGCCTTCAGAGAGATTGGGTGGAACACACTTCAGAACTGTCCTCTTGAGGGGCAAGAAAGTTGGGTTATTGGTCTTTCAGATCCTGTCCCTCATTGGTTGAGGGTAGCCCACTGGCCAGGGAGTGAGCAGGTGCACCTGTGGGCAACTTCCAGGGTAGGTCAAGGGAATATGGGTGGTCAGTGACAGCATCTTCTGGAGAGGACAATTCCTGGTGACTACTTTCCATGGGGAAAGCCAGGTCATCGCTTTGTCTGCTCCAGTTGGGGAGGGGGGAGGCATGGGGAAAGGGCAGGAGAGAGGGGATAAGATCTCTGAGTCATTCAGGTGGTTTGCCCTCACTGTGAGTCTTGAGCAGGACAAGAGGAGGACTGGTTAGAAGTCTTTCATGGCAGATTCAGGGGCATTTGGAGTGACTGTTCCAAGTACCAAACAGTAGCTGTTTCCCTGCTTCCTTGACATTCTGTCACTTCCTTGATACTTATCCATCCCAAGTCTAAATTCTGCAAGCCTCCTGTAAATTCCATGAGCTCTCAACATCCTTTCAATAAATTTTTCTTTGCTTGGGTTGGCCAGAGTTGGAGTCCATTGCCTGCAACAAAGAAGCATAACTGAGATGATGGTTTTCACTTTTCCAACCCAGATCCCAGTGGAATGGCGCAGATTGAAGGACTTGCTAAATGGAGTCTAAAGGTCATATGTATGTGCAAGATATTCAAGGACATTTTGAAAAGGAAGTGTGAGGCTACAAAGACCTATTATGGTACTAAGTGGAGACCACAGTTTATAGAACCAGCAGTTTGAAGATAAAGGGTCTCTGGCTAGTCTAATTTGGCAGATAAAAATTTCATTCTCTAGTGCACATAAGGCTCTCACTCTGTTGGACAAATGCAGAGATCCTGTCTATAAAACTTGCTCTCGATTTCAAAGGTCAGCACCTCACGATGTGCGTACTGCCACCCTCTTATTTAAAACTAAAGCTGGCTGGGAGTGAGTTGATATTTAAGCATGACCTGCCTGTCTATTGCTTTTTCATTCTCTCTCTTTCTCCAGCCCCCACCCTCCCACATACACTCCAGCACCCGTAGATCTCACAGATTCATAACTTTTATTAGCCTATCAGAAAAGGATGAAGAAATGCTGCTTGGAATGAATAAATCTGAAAATCTTCAGCAATAAATGTTGATCATCTTTATCAGGCATAGCCCAGATTCTAGTTTATTTGTACCAACTGATTTGAGGCTGGAAGTTGTGAGGTTTAGCAATCATACAGCAGCATAGTATATTGGTTAAAATTGGAGTTTGAGCTCAAACTGCCTGAATTCCATTCCTGGCTTATTTCCTAGCTGCATAGTCATCATTTGTCTAAGCCTTCAATTTATCATCTATAAAGTGGAATAACTACACCTACTTCATGGAATTCTTGGTGGGGGGCTGTTACATGAGAAGGTGCTTGTAGAGCTTACAGTAAATGTTTAACAAATGCTCATTATTTGTGTCAGTGAGAGTCACAACAGGAAGCAAACGGCACGCTCAAATTAGGTAACTTGGGGAGAGTTTAATGAAGGGACTATTTAGAAAGTGAGGTCAAGACGTAGGGACACCAAAAGGCATAGTGCAGTTACCACCCCTGGGCTGGAAAGGCAGGAGAGGGAGTGGTCCCTAGACCCTAGATGGAGGGAGCTGCCTGCCTGGGGTGCTGTCATGAGGGATGACATTCAGGGAGGGAGCTGGGGGAATTAATCCACCTCCGTCTACTATCCTGTCAGTGCACCTACAGGAGGCCAGAGCCCAAGGGAGCCTGGGAGGAGATCCCGGCAGGGCAGCACCCCAGGCACAGAGCAAGGTGGGGAAGGGTGCAGAGCAAGCCTGGAGGGGACAGTAGGAAACGCCCAGGCTGTGAGTGTCGCTGGAGTTAACAGAATACTGAAAAGAAATTTACGGGAAAGCCAGGAGCTTCTAGTGAATATGTCCACTGAATGGCCATAGGATTATTTTCTTTAAAAAGTCTCTGTTACCTAAAGGTGTTCTGTTCTAAGTTGTCAATGAGTTGAAATTTTTGTTCGGGTCCCTCTTCCTCCAACCCCTGTCCCACTTTATTTTGGAAAAAGACTGAATTTGTTGAGGCAACCTCCCCCCTTCTTTGCTCAGGTCTTTCCAGAAGTTTCTAAATGCTGATTCAGTTCCCCTCACCAGTTTCCCTTTGAACCTGTGGATGCATGTTGAATTATAATGGCAGCAAAGTCAGTGCAATCTCTGCCAGTTAAAGCTACAGAAAGCGGGAGGGAGCTTGGCCACTCCAAGATTCTATATCACAGTTGGGCCATTAGCAACTAGTTTTGCATTTGAGGGTTAACTAAAAGTTTATAGGTGAGTCTTACCTAATTGATAGGACTTGAGAAATAGTTTCCTCTTTATTTTTTTATATCCTCATGTTTTTAACATTTGATTGGATTCCTGTGTATTTTTAATAACCCCCTCTTTGAAAATAAATTGGTTTATTTATAATTTTTAAATGCCTATATTTTGAATTTCTGTAACTAATAAGTGAACTGCACTTCATTTTTTAAAAATTCACAATAAACCTCAACTCCATCCAGAGTTTGGAAATCTAGATATTGCTAGGTATTTCTTGTGACTTCAGCAAACTCTTTGGCATGCCCACCTTGGTCCCCCTGGTTACAAAGTTTAGAGTCTGGCTCTCAGCTCTCAGTTTTTAAAAACCAGCCAAGCCAGCCTTTTGTGCCCCCACCTGAGGGAACTTGAGATTTAAGGAGCTGAAAGATCTTGCTCAAGATCATAAGCCCCCATGCTCTTATGTGAAGCTCTTGCGGCAAGAGTTTTCATAGTCATAAATTTTGAATTTTAGAAAGGAAAGTTAGTACACGTGTCATGTGTTACCCTGTACACCTGTATTTGTTGCCTATTGCTACTGTAACAAATTGCCACAAATTTAGTGGTTTAAAACAACCCAAATTTATTCTCCTACAGTCCTGGAGGTCAAAAGTCCTAAGTTCGAGGTGTCCGTGGGGCATCTCTTCTGGAGGCTCCACGGGAGAATCTGTTCCTGCCCTTGGTCGGGCCGCCTGCATTCCTTGGCTTGGGTCCCTTCCCGCATCTTCAAAGGCAGCAGTGCAGCACCTTCAGTGCTCTCCCTCCCTCTGACCTCTGCTTCCGTCCTCACACCTCCCCCTCTCCCTCTGACCCTCCTGCCTCCCTCTTATAAGGACCCTTGTGATTAGAGCAGGTCCTTTTGGATAATACAGGATAATCTCCCCATCTCCAGGTCCTTAAATTAATCACATCTGCAAAGTCCCTTTTACTATGTGTAGCAGTTTGATATTATTGATGAATTCCAAAAAGAAATATTGGATTATGTTTGTAAACTGGTCTTTTCCTCTGGGCATATTAGAGTGTATTAGATACAGAGGTTTTACTTTTACTTAATTAAATTATGATTTGGGCTTTGATTGGGCCACATCAGTAGGGTGTTGAGTCTCCACCCACCACATAAAAGACATGGCAAAGGACAAAGTTGGAGCTTTGATGCTAGAGTTTTGATCCTGGAGCCTGGGAAGTAAACACGCAGGAGAAGCAGATATGTGAAGAAGGACAGAAGTCTCCATTAAACACAGGCAGAGGCCTCAGGGAGAGAGACAGAGCCGTTCATCTGATATTCTATAGCTGGCCTTTTGGAGAAAGCACTGCAGCTGAGCCCGGAGAGAAATGAGCACCGGGAAGAGAGGAGCCCAGGAAGCCTGAACCCTCACAGACATTGGCAGCCATTTTGCTCCAACATGTGGCAATAGACTTTGGTGAGTGAAGTAACTTATGCTTTATGGCCTGGTAACTGTAAGCTTCTACCCCAAATAAATACCCTCTATAAAAGCCAACAGATTTCTGGTATTTTGCATCAGCACCCCTTTGGCTGACTAATACACAATGTAAGGTCACATATCCACAGGCTTCCGGGATTAGGAGATGGATACAAGCCCAGAGGTATCCAGGACAGTACCACATAATCAGAATCATTCATATTTTGCAGCAAAATGTATGAATATTCATGATAAATAGTATTCATCAGGGGTGGGCAAACTATAGCCCACAGAACTGAATCCAGCCCATTGCTTGTTTCTGTAAATCACGTTTTATTGGAACATAGTCACATCCATCCTTTATCGAGGGTCTCTGGATGCTTTCTCGCTCCCATGGCAGAGTGAATAGTTGTGACAGAAACCCTATGGCCCGCAAAGCCTAAAATTCTTACTCTCTGGCCCTTTACAGAAAAAGTTTCCCAAGCTCTGGTATAAATATCTCTAAATAGGACAGGTCAGCTTTTTGCCACCAAATGAGTTTTCTGTAATCCTGTAGAAACGTTTGGTTTTCAAAGATGTGGGATTTTGGAACTGCAAGCAAGAGAAACTGGACCACTGGTAGTGATGGAGCAGGGGACTCAATCCCAGGGCACCCCAAAGCCAGTGCTCTTCCTCCCAACAGACCACACTCCCATTTTCTTTGTATTTAAGACAAGGATGTGATGCATGTCTTTACTGGACCCATTTAAGAATCACAGACACCCAGAATCTTGGAGCAGAATGTGGCCCTGGGCATGATCCAGAGCATTGGCCAGGTTGGACACAGAGGCATGTCAGCCAGAGTAGAGCTTTGAGAAGACAATGCCCCTGAGAGCCGTTAGCCAGGATTACACACTCTGATTAGCCACAGTCACCCACGTTCCCTGCCTCCTTGTTGTCTTACCCAAGCTCCTTCACAGACTGAATTCCCAGCCTGGTCCTTGGAGGCACAGGAGATTGATAACCTTATCTCACCCCACCTCATACTAAAGAAGAAGAAAACAAGGTCCAGAGAAGTGGCTCACAGAAGGTCACAGAGAAAGTTAGTGGCACAGCCGGGACCAGAACCCAGTCTCCTCCTCTCTCTGCCAGTTTTCTTTTAATTCGCTATCAGGTTATCTGGTCTTGGCCCAGGGCCAATTAAGATCCATACAAACAGCCCTTCCTGGCTTCCCGGCTTGACTTTGCTTTCCTCGCAGGTCACCAGTAACTCACTGCCTAACCAATCATCACCTTCTTCAAATGTTCAGCAGCGGTCCCAGATATTGTAATCTCTCTTGGCTTCCTTTGATGCTCTAGAGAGAAGTTTCCTTGGAGAGCTTCCAAATTTGGGGCTGGAAACTTGTTATCACATGAATTGAAAACTATGCCAGACTTCAGCTTTCAAAACCATCATAGTTCACCTTTCCTCTAAGTCAGGATTGAATTGTGGCCTGTGGATGAAGGCACCCAAGTCTTGGCTGCCCAGTTCTAGATGGGGTTCTGGGGTCTTGTTGGAAGGAAGTACTGTTGGGCCTAAGATGATGGTCCACTGACATCATTCTCCCTGAGGCCAGGTCCTGAAGGCATTCCAGAAAAAAAAAATCTACCTTAATGAGAAAAATCTCTTCCAGCTGTTAGACGTTTGTGAGGGTGATAAAGTTTCCCTTATGGAGTAAGTACCTTTCCTCTGGTTTGAGCTTAGCTGAGCCTCATCCATAAAGTATCCACCACAGGGATACAAATCACTTTTTAATTCGAATTCTTAACCATAGGTTCAGGGATAGGGGCCAAGAAGACTACAGTATGCTCCATAATATTTTCCTTTTGAGAGGCATAGCAAAGAGCTGGATGTTTCTAGAAGTCTGTCTGTTTTTTCTGTATTTGAATGTGGCTATTATTTTCAGCATTTAGTTCCTTTAACAAGTATTATGGTCTTCGATGCACACGGAAAGTTATACCTAGAGGAAGAGGGAGGGAATTTTAATTACCCATAATTTCTATCTACTAACCCTCCTCCAGCCATTCCAAATGAACATACAATCTAAGTAAAAATAATGAGCTTCTCTGCAGATGCTCTTCCCTTCGAGGCCACAAGCCGTCTTTCCCTTCTACCATATTGCCCCCAAGCACCTCTGGTTAGAAATTGTGGACTAGCCGCTGGTTAGAATTCAGACAATCTTATTGACACTTTGAGGTTGCACACTTGAATAATGAGCATTCAGTCCCCACCATTGAAACCATTGATTTTTTCCTTGGATTCATGCAAAACATCTGTTCACATGCCACAGCTGGGGAGTCTCATAATGTTCCATAACCCCTCAAATATTTCATCCAGGCTAGCCACATTGATAGGAATTCCATCACGTCAGGCCTACCTTGGGGTTAGCCCAAAGTTTCTATGAGACTCTTGTGAATATTATTTATTTTCCTCATTTATTCACCAAATGTGTTTGTATTTGTAGTAGGTGTGCTAGATTCTGTGAGGAATGTTCTCTTGCTGTTACATAAAGCTGATGTTTTGATTGCTTCCTATATACTAAGCACGGTTTTAAAGTACTTTATGTATATGTACTCATTTAATCACCATAAGAATCCTATGAAGTAGGTACTACAATATCATTATTCTCATTTTACAGAAGAGGAAACAGACTCGCTAAGAAGGTAAGTAACTTGTAAAAGTCATGCAGCTAGTGAGGGTCAGACCTAAGCAGGACCCTAAAGCAGTTTGGGTCCAAAGCCCATGCTTTAAGGCTCACACCATACAAAGGTTAATAAGGCATGTTTCTGTCCTCCAACTTGTTACAGCGGGATTGCAAGGGAGAGGTGGGTCCCCTTTGTGGGTGGGGGGTGGGGGATGGGGGAGGGTGGCAGATCCATCCATTGTAGCTACTCCGGTAGACAGGCCCGGTATTGCCAGGTTTTCCTGTGCTTCAAGAGACGCCGGACATAGAGTTTTGGCACCTGAAAGTTCTCACTGAAAAAATAATAATAATAATGACTTTGAGATTTAACAACTGTCTGCAAGGGAAGTTGAGTCTGTGGGTTGCCAGTTTGCAAATCCAAGCTATAGTCTTGGGAGGGGAGGAATACATATATCCTGATACCCCTAATGTGATGAAAAGTTCTCTGTCCTAACAGGGGAACATTAGGAAAACACTTTGGGAATTCAGAATAATAAAGAAAGGTGATTTCCATATGGCATTTAGCGGAAAAGTGGCAATTAAGACAGTCTATGAAGAAAGGGCCAGATTTTGTAAATGCAGACAGGAGTATGAAGGACATGTTAAGGGACAACAGAGGCCAGACATTCATCAGGTGTTGAAATGCATGGTACTGGTTGGTAAAGACATTGCTCCAAGCCACACTCCCACCCCACCCTACCCACCCCCAGCCCAGACCTTCCCGTGAACCAGAAACTAAAGGGTTAATGCCTGGCCCCACTGCCATCCAACCTGATGGGTCAGTGCCTGTGGCTGGTGGTCTAATGTTCGCACACCACCCCTGATCCAGGGACCTGTTTAAGGCTCTAGGGGGAGGCTGGGCCACAGCCTAGAGACCTTGGATGCCCCAGCCCAGGTATTTGGGCTATGACCGTGGAGATCCATGAAGGTTTTTGCAGAGGAAGGATCATGGCCAGAGGTGGGTCTGACAGCTCTGGGTCAGGTTAGCTGGAGGGCGGAGGAAATTGGAGGAAGGAGACTTGTTAGGAAATGATCACGAGGGTCCTAGTGACAGCTATCCCAGGCTTGAGTGGCTGTGGGAATGAAAGGAAGGGGACAGGCAGAGGAGAGAAGCAAGTCTTGGTGAGAGGTTGATGCTGTGACCAGGAAGAGGCGTGCATGGGAAGGAGCAGCTTGAGGAGGAAGAATATGAAATATCTATGAGCCATTTTGGTTTAGAAGAGCTGGTGGAATGTTCAGTCCATGTACATTGTCAAGAGCCTTCCCCAGGAGGAGCTGCCTTCAGAAGAAATTAGTGTACTTTCTTCGGCCTCCCTCCTCCCCCGGGAATAATATGTAGGAGATAGATCAAAGCTTTAAGAAAATGGAACTCTGGCCTGATAAGTTTTTGCTTAAGAAGAAAACACACTAAATTTGGGGAATTTTCTGATAAAAAGTGAGTCCAGGAGGGCGATGACGTGGGAGCTCAAGACTGATGGAGATCCAGGCACGTAGCATGGCTCTCCGCAGAGGATCGCATCGAATCTTCAGAGCAACCCTGCGAGCGAGGTACTCTAATTATCTCCACTTGACAGAAAAGGAAACTGGGACTCAGCAATGTTGTCATTTGTGGGAACTGTCAAAAGGAAAGTTGGGGACCTTTAAGGCAAACTTTATTCACTCTACAATGTTTTCCAGAAACTGCCCTCATCACAGGTGACATGGTCTTTACCGATTAGTCACAACACCAACATCTCTACATGAAGGATTTGCAGTGTTGAGGTGATTTGATTGCACACTGAGGGAGTTGTCTTGGAGCCTTTTCCTTAAAGGTGCTTTGATTCAAATTTTATGTAATTTCCAGAAAACTTCCATATTAAAGACTGTTTGGGGAGATCACTGTGGGATCACCCCTCAGTGACACAATGGCTGCCACAAGTGACATAAAGTCGAAAAGCCTGGGCTTTCGAGCAGAGGTTGCTGCTCCATGGCTCTGTGACCTTGAGCAAGTCGTTTGACCTTGCTATGTCTCAGTTTTCTTACATTTCATACCAGCCTCATTGGATTCCAGTGAGGGTTGTCATCCATTAAATATACAGATATTCTCCTCCTCCTCTTTCTGCTTCTGCTCCTCCTCCTCCTCCTCCTCCTCCCC
>JAQZBX010018629.1:0-13590 GCA_029593785.1 Cabassous unicinctus | reverse complement strand
GTGGTCCCTCGGTCTGTCCCCTACCGACTGTGTCCAAATTTCCTCTCCTTATAAGGCCACCCGTCTCACTGGATTAGGGCTTCCTCTTAACTAATCACATCTTCAAACACCCTCTTTCCAAATAAGATCACCTTCACAACACCAGGGATTAGGACTTGAACGTGTATTTGGGGGAGCACAGTTCAACCCATAACATTCATTGGGGTCCCCCCGGGCTGCTTTGAGAGTGAGGAGTCCTTCACAGGCAGGAAGCACAAACTTCCCAGTAACAGGCGGGGAGACACCTCTCTGTAACGCCCCCCACTTACCTTTGGCAAAGGATGGCAACTCTGTTTCTAAGAAAACGCACTCAAAGACTTTCGGGATTTTTGAAACCTCTTGTAGAAGATGATATTTTCGTCACTTTTTAAAATTTTTCTGAGATTAAAATGATCAAATTTATTTTCAAATGCACATTGTTCTCAGTGCTGCTGGTATAACACACACACAAATGGTGTTTTTGTTTTTGCCACACTTGGAATGTGTTACTCTTAAAGGCACGCAAAGGGTAGGGCAGTCGTTGACTGTAAACAGGGCTTTGCTCCCGGACAGCTTTTCGCCAACAGACCAGAATCCTGTTACAGGTGCGTGGATGCCACAAACTCCCTGGGGCTCGCGTCCCACTGGTGTGCGACGTGCTTTGTATTTTGTAAAGTCCTGGCTTTCACGGGCGTGCTTTTATGTAATCTCCACAACCAGTTTTCTGAGGCCCAGAAAGCTGAGGCAAAGCATCTTAGTTCTCAGAATTTGTGGGACTTCTTTAACAGTGCAAGTGGCGGCCATGAGAACGTGCCTCGCAGTCTGCAGGGACTGTAATTGTCCATCTCTTTGCACCCAGGCCACCCTTCCCGCAGGCTGCTCCCAGCCAGCGGCTGAACACAAGGGCAGGCCCCTTCCTGGGAGACGCCAGATTCCTTTGATATCTGACTTCAGCTCTGGGCCTTGCTGATCCCTTCTGGGTCTGCAAGGCAGTCCAGGAAGCTTCCACCCAACCTTCCCTCCCTCCCTCCCTCATCAGGTCAGGCCCGCAATGCAGTGCGATGGCTCTCCCAGCCTTTTCCATCTCCTTCACTATTTTCTCTCACAAGTACTTTCCGTAATAAAATCCTGTACACCTAACCCCATCTTGGCATCTGTTTCTCAGGGGACCTGGAATAACACAACCTATATTTTTAGGCGTACCCCTAACACCAGGGTGAGAAGTACATCTCTACGACGGCAGGGACCTCCTGCAGACAGCCCGGTGAACATAATCTTTTTGAGTCGCCAGTGTCCCTGCTTTAGTTTAGGTTCTCGCAGAAGACGACACTGAAGACTAGGATGTGAGCATTGTTGGGAAGACGACCGCAGGATGCACCGGTAGGGGAGTGGGGAAGTGAGACGGGGAAGAGGCGGAAGCCAACAGAGGATGCATTAAGGAGCAGGAAGCCACTGTGCATAACTACAGCTCAGTCCTGCTGGGGACATCTGGGGGACACTGGGGGACACCTCAGAGTTGTGCCACCTGAGGGTGGGGTTGGGGAGGAGGCTGGGGAATGTTCTCACCAGCTCTGGCCTGCCCCGTGCCTGGCCCCAGCATTCTCCTCTCTCCAGAGGAAGCCCCAGACTGAGTCACGGGTGCTTCCACCAGGAAGCCTGTGGGTGTAGGAACGATGAGGGCCCAAAGCTTATGGAACTTTGGTGGAACCCTGGACAGCATTTTCCCCCTTCCCCACTTCAGGTTGTGAGGTTCAGGTGGAGCTGAAACCTATCTGAGTGCATGTGACCCAAGCACAGTCATGGTGATTGGCTCAGGATCCTGACCCAAGCTGGACCAATCACAGCCCACCCTACATCTTTTGCTGGCACTGTCTGGGATGGGCTTGCTCCTGAGACCATAAGGACTGAGCACCATAAAGCATGAAGCCCTTGGCAGCCATCGTGCCCCCACAAGGAAACAGCTGCCCTGAGAAGGCAGTGCAGGTGGCATTAGACTCAAGGGATGAAGAGAGGCAGAGCAGGGCGGGTCCCTACTGATGACATGGCTGAAGCATCTGAATCCAGATGTGCCTGAAGACAGATACCTCTGTGATTTCCAGTGACATATGATGCTTAGTTCTATTTCTTGCTGAAGCCAGTTTGAATGGGGATTCCATCATCTGAAACCAAAAGGATTCTGACTGATGCAAGTAGATACTCTAAGGATCTTAATATGGGATCTTGAAGCATGGGTTCGAAAAAGAGAAAAGAGTTCCTCTTCATGTGGACTCTTGTAGTTCATTGACAAGGATACAATGATCAACCAGGAAGACAGAAATGGTCCCTTCCCCCATTTGTGGGAGCTTTGCAGGAGCTTTCAAAAGATGTTACAGTAAAAATGTTCAACATCACTAGTGGTTAGGAAAACGCAAATCAAAACTATAATGAGCTATCGTTTCACACCTATTAGACTGGCCACTATTAAAAAGTCGGAAAACTGTAAATGTTGGAGAGGATGTGGAGAGAGAGGAATGTTTATTCACTGTTGGTGGGAATGTAGGATGGTACAGCCACTGTGGAAGACTGTTTGACAGTTACTAAGGAAGTTGAGTATACACTTGCCATGGGATCCAGCAATATCATTGCTAGGTATACACTCAGAAGAACAGAGAGCAGTGACATGAATAGACATCTGCACACCGATGCTCATAGTTGAGTTATTTATGATTGCCAAAAGTTGGAAACAACCCAGGTGTCCATCAACTGATGAATGGATAAACAAACTGTGATGTATACACCCGATGGAATATTATGCAGCGGTAGGAAGAAATAAAGTCATGAAGCATATGACAACATGGATGAACCTGGAGGACATTATGTTGAGTGAAGCAAGCCAGACACAAAATGACAAAAACTGTATAACTGCACTATTATGAACTAAATATATTATGTAAACTCATGGAATTAATAATTAGAATATAGGTCACCAGAAAATAGAATGAGGGTAGGGAATGGAAAGCTGATGGTTAATCTGTGCAGAATTGCTTAAAAAGTGGTTTGGAAATTTTTGGGAATGAATGGAAATGGTTAGAGCATGTCACGGTGTTTGTGACTAGCAGACTTATTATATAGGTATGACAGTGGTTGAAAGGGAAAGCCTAAGGACATTTATATTACTATAAGGAAAGCTAAAAAAACATAACATGCATCTGTATAACATGGTGAAACCTCATGTAAAATACGAATATGGGTGATATTGCATATATAAGACTACTTTTACAAAATATTCATACAAATATACTAGAAAGAATGAAATAGAATAGCAGCTATGTGTGGTAGGGGAAGCATAGAGAGATTGAAAGGTGATGAGTTTTGTTTGGTTGGTTGGCTGGTTTTTGTTTATTATTACTGGAATAATGAAAGTGCTCTAACAATGGCTGAAGTGATGAATGCATAACTATGTGATTATACTGAACACCATTGATTGTATACTTTGAATGGATTTTTGCTTTATTAATGTGTATCAGTAAAATTGATTGTTTTTAAAAAAAAGACATTACCAACCACAGATTTTGGAAGGACTCCCTCTCAAATCCCATTCTTCTCAGAATCTTCACAGAATCCCACAATAAAAGTTCTTAAGCTAATCCTGAAGTTTCTCAAAAGCATAAAGCAAATGAGCACCTCAGGGCTAGATTTTCAGACAGCCACGCACAGTTGTGTGCTGAAAAACTACTGGAATTTTCATTAAAGACATTTCATTCCCTTTGTTTGTGAAGAATCCCGAGTTAATCTTTTATTTTTATTTTTCCGGGAGGTCCCGGGGATTGAACCCAGGTCCCTCCATTTGGGAGATGGACGCCTAACCATTTGAGCCACATCCACCCCCACCCCCGAGTTTGTCTTTTTGCTATTAGTGACCTTCTCTTAAAAGGTCTGAATTTGGGTTTGTGGCTGAGTCCTACTGTTAGGTGCTTTTTAGCCTGAAGAAGTTATGGAGTAACTTTCCCTTTCTGCAGGGTTCAGATAGCCCTTAAGCAGACCTCCTGCAGAGGCCGAAGGGAAAGCTTATCTCACTCCAACTGGAAAGTGGGTCCAGGAGGAGCGGGAAGGTGGTTGTGCGTCACCATCCTCAGCCATGCAATCAGAGCTAGGCTCCGTCCCATGGCCCGTTAGTGGCCACAGAGGGTTTGGAACCTGGAATTGTCTACCGTGTTTTCTCAGTGGGGTTGCTAAGGGTATTCGGCATGAGACAATTCTTTGTGTGGGACTGTCATGTGCTCTACAGGACGTGGATCAACCCTGGCCCCTGTCCTAAAAAAGCTAATGGGGCCTCCCAGTCATTGAGACAACCAAAAATGCCTCCACACATTTCCAAATGCCCCTGCAGGGGAGGTGGTATGGCTCCTAGTTGAAACCGACTGAAAGCCCAAGGATCCAGGCTTTGAACCATCTTGCTTCATTACTTGTTCAAAGCTTACCCCGTGGTCAGAGCTGTCCTGTGAGTTGTAGAGGAGAACATTTCATTGCTTTTGGTATTTGGCAAGAAGTTGTCCTTGCACGCTAAGATTTCCAGGGCCAGCCAAAGGTAGTACATGTCTGAACTCCAGGCCCAGAGAAGCAGAATGGCCTGTCTCCAGTGGGTGCACAGCCAGTATTGTACCCTGAGAAATTATTTAATTGGCTTCTTGTCTCCAGACAAAATACTTTAAATTTATGGAGAATGTCACCGTTTTCCCTGGCTAGTCCTCTCCCATTTGTCTTAGTCACTGCTCTCAAAAACACGTTCCTCAGTCAGTCTTGATGCAACTTACACCTGCTTCTACTTGCCCGGGCACCCATATCTTATCACCCTAAGAGATAATGCAATGCAGTAGTTAAAAGCTTGAGCTCGGAGGTTGGGTAATTCCAGGTTGAAGTGCTACCTCTGGCCTTAGTTGTGTGACAAAGAGCAGTTTTTCTTCCATCTAAATGCTGGTGGTGATCATATATTCCGATCCCACTGGCTTGTTGGGAGGTAAGGTGAAAGTCCTGGCATTCGGGGAGAGGAAAAAGCAGCAATAGCCTGTCTGAAAGTTTCCTTTCACAAAATGTTCCTTGGCTTCACTGAGATGCAAGAAATTCTCAAATTTCCTCTCCATTTTTTTCCTTTGGTTTAAATTATTTATTTAAGTCTCTAGTTTAAAATGGAAATATCCGAGGACTCCTGGAGGGCAGCGATTGTGTGTTATTTATCTCTGGCAACTAGCCTGTGGAAGGTGGGCCCCGAAATGGTTGCTGAATGGCTCTAAGTCACTGTGCTAGAATAACAGTCATATGATAGCAGCTAACCCTGAAGGAGTTCTTACCAAGTGCCAGGCTCTGTCCCAAGTGCTTTACATATATACTGAGCTCTTTAATCCTCACAACAGCACTATAAGGTAGGTCGTTTTATCATTTCCATTTTACAATGAGGAAACTGAGGCTTCAGCCAGGTGAATTGGCCAAGTTCACAGAGCCTGCAAATGTGACCTTGGAAAAAGATAAGGCAACTTGGGAGGGGAACTGAGCACTGCCCCACGATCTCTTGCTTCACGTCACCTCCTGGGTGAATGCTGGGGATGGTGCTGGTGCTGGCTGTGGCGGTTTTTCTCCAAAGAGCGCTCACACAGGATGTCTGTTCTTCGTTTCCACTCTGGCTGTCCTCCGTGGCAGCGCTCCAGCCCAACACGCGTGCTCAGGCCGTGGGCCAGGAACTAAATTTATTTGCGAGTCCAAGGTTCAAACAGGTCCATAAATTACACGTCTACGGCCTCATTCCTCAGTTCAGCTCGACACGGCTGAGTACCCATCACGGTTTGGCAGGCTGTTCTAAGTCCTAAGCCGTCCTGCCTTGTCGGGTGCCTTCAGCTGCTGCCCCCACCCCACGCAGCAGGCACCTTGTAGATGGACTTGGCACGTTCCCTCGCTGCTCAGACTCTGTCCTGAACTGTCGGCCCAGCTTGGTCCTTGCTGTCACATCCTCACATGTCTGACCTTCTTAGTCATCCGTCTCGCACATCCTCCTTCATGCTTTCCCACTGCTCTTAGGATAAAGTCTAACCCCTGAAAGTGACTTAATTCCACTCTGATTCCTGCCCTCCTCTCCCGGCTTCCTCCCAGCCTACCCCCTGCACCTTCCTAAACTTCCTTAGTTCCTTATAAGCCAGCAGCATGGTTTTGCTGGCTGTCCTCTACACTGCGGTAAACATGGGAGAGTGATTTTTCCACTATTAGTGAACAATCTTCTAGTGATGGAAGAAGTTGTGTCCACCAATACAATGCTTGTTTTGCTAGGCCTGGATAAGTACCAGCAAACTGCTTACAATTTAAATCCCTCTCTGACAAGTGCCCTCAACCCCTGAGCCGATTTCTTCTTTTTGTGTTTACTTTAGTCATACGGCATTTACGCCTTTTAGAGGAACTTTTAGGGAGGCCCACGTGACAGAAGTTTCATGGACTTCTCAAACAGATTTGAGAAAAGCACTAATCTCACTGTGACATTTTTGGGGAGGTAAAAAGTCCCGTAGACTGAAAGCGCCTTGAGAATAAGGCCTTATGTTTGTGTCTTCTGCAGAACTTGGCATTTGCTGAACTGAGTGGAGTCTGGTCAGGGCGTTTTGTGGGATGAGAAGAGAAGGAATAAACACAAGCTAACATTTATTGCAGACCTGCAATGATGCCCACACTGGGGCAAGTGCTTTGCCTGATATGATCTCCTCATGATTCTATGAAGAGATATTAGCATCCACATTTTACCTGGGAGGAAATGGACCAGAGAGGCTAAGCAAGTTGCCTGGATCACATGGCTAGGAGGGGCAGTGCAGCATCATAACTTGGGTCTTATTTCCTTTCTACAATACTGACTTCTTGATTAAAGCGACTGAAACCATCCCTCTGCCTCAGCCTAAATAGGTCTCTGTCCTTTTTCCTGTTCCCATTAGAATATTTTTCAGACCTCAAGTGTGCTCCTCTTGATGTCTCAGGAACTTCCAACTCAATTTTAAGAATTCAGAAGTCTTTGAAAGCTAGCAGACATACAGGTCTTTTTAAATGGAGTATCAGGATTAGCCAGTGCTCAGAATCCACTAGCTGGACAATCAGCAGCATGTCACAAGTCTAATTGGATAATTTACTGAAGTTTTATTCAAACGTGCCTGCATTATGAAATTCTGGTCTTTTTTCTTTGTCAATTAAGGAAAAATATTTGGATTGTCGAACTATGTCTAACCAAGAACATTTATTTAATTTTTGGTTAAATACCAAAATATATTTGGGGGATTTGAGTGCTGTAGATATGGAAATAGGACCACTTGGGTGATATCTTATCAGTTGCCAATTTCTCAGGCACTTAAGACAATCTGTCTCCCTTCAAAGTATGACAGTTGGCAGAAATTTTTGGACATATGAGAGATTGTGATTGTTTTCAGACATTAAAAATCAGCCTTCAGATCATCACTGCAGCACATACTAGCTTCATCCCCCATTTGCCTTTTACCCAAAGCTCTGGCTTACCAGTATCATCTCCCACAGAAGAGACCTGCTTGGGTGTGCGTGCCAGGGGAGTTGGATTTGATGCTCTCTACCTTCGCTCTGGGGTGGTTAACGGCTGCTCTCCCCTCGTGTAGAGAATCCATCAGCTGCTGGGAGAAGGCAATGAAGCATGTGAGACCCAGGAACTAACTCTATTTCCTAGCAACCAAGGAAGACCATTTCTCCTCTGTCAGCAGGAATGCTCAGATTTATGTAAGCTACAAATGCCCGTTATCACCATAATAAACCATATATTTGAAGGCGGGTTTTACTGCCAGCTAATCGTGGCACTCCATCCTGGCAGCCCCCAAGCTTGCGAGTTTCCCGTTTGGCACCCCCCAAAATATGGTTAGGTGGATGCGGAGGACTAATTTAGTTAACAGCAGTGCCTGACAAAGCTACTAACCGCCTGATTATGAAGGAAGATTACTGATACCGTTAATTGAATGGTTGTAAAACTCTGGTAAAGTCAGATGGTAGTAAAGTCCATTTTCAATTTACTAGGCTATTAAAAGTATTTCCGGCCATAAAGTAAACAGACACAAAGCATACTAAACAGGCTAATATGGAAGCATAAAAAGAAGGGAGAAGCTTGTCGTAGCAATTAGTGGTCGTGATTAGCTGCGCCACAGACCCAGCGGTGGAAATTAAAGATTAATTTATGACAGTGCTCTAGCAAAGGAGGTTTGCTGGCGACCGTTCAGCCTACAGGTGGGCTAGATGCTTGTCATTTCCACTGCCAAACATCATCTCCAGCTCGGGCTGAGCTTCTGGCTTCTTTGGGACTGTTGTTTCTGTTACCTGTAACTGAAAGATGCTTAATTGATTTGTCTTCTCACTCAGAGCCTCCGTTTCCCCATCTCTAGCAGGAGTGGGCTGGTTTTGAGGTCTAGCATCTCTAAAAGACCCTATGATGCTCTGTCCCACCATTATATCCAACAGGCTTCATCCTGGATCCTGGCTGACCTTAAATAAGCGCTTACCTTTACCTGGGTGCCCTCTCCACCCACTCGTGGGGAAGCTTCCCCTGGTATCCACAGCCTGGAGAATTATCTTAAAGAACCCGGACTTGGAGAGCAGATGTAGCTCAAGTGGTTGAGCTCCTGCTTCCCATGTGTGCGGTGCCGCCTAAAAACAAAACAAACAGACAAACAAAAAAACAAACTTTCTTTGGGGAAGGGATGTAGCTCAGTTTTTGAGTACCTGCTTCCCATGTACAAGGTCCTGGGTTCAATCCCTGGTACCTACTTTAAAAAAAAAAAACCCAGTCTCTGCACCACTCACCATTTATCACTCACTCCCTCTCCCCTGTCTATGTTTTCAGTCCACTCAGCTGATAAGATACTGGACAGCTCAATAAAAATGTGGACTGATTGAGGGGAAGGCATTCCAGGGAGAGGAAGCATGCCAAATCTCAGTCAGTTTTACCTGGAAGATGGGGTAGAGGATAACAGAGAATCTGTCAATGTGAAGAAATCAGAGGAACAATATTTGGTGTGGATTTTGCTATCAAAAAGGCCTTCATGTTGTGTGTCCACAAGCATCCTTGAAGCAGTCTGAACAGGCATCACGCTGTTCTTGCCGCGGGGGAGGCTGGGACTCAGAGAGAACTGACCTCGTCCAGGCCCATGCAGTCAGCAAAGGAGAGCCAGGAACAGAAACCCTCCAGGCCACGTTCTGATGGGTTGAGCAAAAGCACTCTTCTGGGGATGATTGCTGCCCCTTAAACCCTAGACGCGCGCGAGGCCCTCATCTGTAGAGTGAGTGGAGCATGCTGAGGGAGCTCTCCAGACTCCACTTGGAGAACGATCTCTGACATATGGAGTGGAATCAACACTTCAGGCACCAGCAGAAGCTGGGGTGCGTTGCCTCTTTTTGGATGGACAATTGGGGACTGCTTCAACAAAATTTCAGCTGCCCCATCACCTTCTTGTTCCTCTAGACCCAGGCGTCTCAAAATGTGGTCCTAGACTAGCAGCATCAGCATTTCCAGGGAACAGGTGAGAAACGTAAATTCTTCGGTCTCACCCCAGACCTACTGAATCAGAATTTGCTGCCTAACAAAGTCCCAGGCACTTCCTGTGCATATTAAAATTTGAGAAGCATTACTCGGACCAGTTTTTCCCAAAGTGCCCCAGGATGAGAATCATCCGAGATGTTTGTTGACCATACAGCTTCCTGGATTCCTCTTTGGAGATTGCCCAAGGCAGTGGGTCTAGGGTGTGCTCTAGGTGAGTCTGTGAGTAAGCCCACAGGTGTTTCTTCTCAGGAGGGAAGTTCAGGATTCTCCGCTCTACCCGGGTGGTTCTCAGGCCCGGCTGTACATTACAATCACCTGGTGAGCTTTTTAAACATACCGCTGCCAGGAATGCACTCTTGGGGATCCCATTCCTTTGAGTGAAAGTAGAGGCCAGACACTCTTTTTTTAGGTTCCCCAGGTGATTCTAATGTGTACCTGGGTTCACAGCCACTGTCTCAATCAGTGGCTCTCAAAGTGGGGTACCTGGACCAGCTACTCCAGCAAGATCTGGGAGCATGTTAGAAATGCAAATTCTCAGGATCCATCCCCCAAACCTACTGAATGAGAAACTCCTGAGGTAGGCCCAGTGATCTGTGTTTTAACAAGTGTTCCAGGCAAGACTGGCTACTAATTTGCAGGACCCAGTACAAAATGAAAATGAAGGGCTCCTTGCTCAAAAATAAATTATGAAGAATTTCAAGATGGTGACCACACAGCACTGAACCAAACGTGGGGCCATTCTAGACTGCAAAGGCCATACGCCCACGAGGAGGCCCAGCCTCCAAGTGATGCTGACACACGCTTGTTTTCTGCCTCTTGGCATGGTCCAAAGGTGACTGTCAGGACTTGTAAGCCCCTGGCCCTGGGATGAGGACAATAACAGTACCATTCATTGGTCGTGTGCAATGTACCAAGCACTGGCCAGGCTCTTCCCATGAATTATCTCAGTCAAGTCCCTCAATGCCAGGAGGCTGATTCTGTTGTCTTCGTCCCCGTTGCACATTCCCATTGGTCTGTTAAATATTTTTAATATCAAACCCTTGCCTTCTGCAGTAATCACCAGTCCTGAGACCACCCTCACTCCTAACCCTACAGGTGATGCCCTAGTGAAACACAGGAGCCTAAAAGCCCTCTAACTAGGGGTTGAGCATTTTGCTCTGGCAGGATAGGTTTATAATCACAGTTTTTCTATTTCTCATGTTGCCAATGAGGAAATGGAGGCTTAAACAGGGGACAGAGCTGGCAAGTGACAGAGGCAGGATTTGAATCCAGGACTGTCTGGGCTCCAGTGCTTCCCACCATTCTGGGCTTCCACAGTCTGGAACACTCATTAAAGGACAGATAATCTCCCCCCTCTTCTTGTAGTTTTTGTTTGTTTTAGGAGGTACCAGGAATTGAACCCAGGACCTCACTCATGCGAAGCAGGCACTCAACCACTGAGCTACACCCGCTCCCCTTCTTGTAGTTTTGAAAGGGAGAGGAGTAAGAAAAGATTTATCAAGGAAACTAAGTCTCTGTGGGGCTAGAAGAAGAGACCGGGAGACTGTCAATCACACTGGTGAAGAGCAGGGACTCTTAAGTGACACTGACCTGGCATTCAGTCCTGGTTTGACCACACGTAGGCTGGGTATCTCCAAGAAAATTACTTCACCTCTCTGAGCCTGATTCTTCCTCTACACATGGGGGTCAGAACCATACCCACCTTCATTGGATTGCTATGAGAATTAAATAAGATTATGGCTTAAATGAGCTAAGTGCATATATGACTCCTGTCACATCACAAGTGATCAATAAAGGGTGTTGATAGTTATTATTACTTGCCCTGAGACGGTGGAATTTTGAGTGCCTTTGTTTTCCCTGTTTTCTACCCCCCACCCTGCCCACATACTGGAGCTGGGCAAATTAGAAAATTCAGGATCCAGCTGAGAGATCTAGAATTTGGTCCCTACTTCACTACTAAGTCATTTAGGACTTTGCACATGTCTCTATCCCATCCTGGTCCTCAGTTTTCTCATCTGACAGTAAAGGGCTTGAACCAGTTATCCTGTGCTGTCTTTTTAGGTGCCCTGCTTTCCTCTGAGCAATGCAGGGTCTATTCCATTGAAGCCCTATCCTGAGCACTTGGTTTCTTGAGACAATTGGAAAGAATTCTGGGAAGAGAGAGAATCCAGGGGAAAGTTGCCTTGAGGTTTGAATCTGGCATCCCTCAGGTATCAACTGGGAGAAGTTCAGAATGTGGAAATCCTTCTGCTTTGTGCTGGCCCGTGGGAACTTGGCTCAGAGGTAGACCTGGCACTGCCATTAAACCATCAAGGTCCCAAACTACCAATGACCCCAGATCTGAATTCTGCTGAACATAAATTGTGCTGCAGCTCAATTTCCCCCTTCTTTTTGCAGGCTGGGTTCCTCAGGAGTCAGACTCTGAGATGGAGATTGATGAGCAGGAGGTCTGTTAAAGAGTGCTCTTGGGGAGCAGATGTGGCTCAAGCAGTTGAGCACCCACCTCCCACATGGGAGGTCCCGGGTTTGGTTGCCAGTGCCTCCTAAAGAAGACAAACAAACAATGAGCAAGACAACGAGTAAGACAATGAGCAAAAAAACAAATGAGCAGGGAGCAGATGTGGCTCAAGCAGTTGAGCGCCTGCCTCCCATGTGGGAGGTCCCAGGTTTGGTTCCCAGTGCCTCCTAAAGGAAAAAAACAACAGACAATGAGCAGACAACAAGCAAAAAAAGAAACAACGAGCAGACAATGAACAAAAGCAATGAGCAAACAAATGAGGGAGCCATGGCGGGCGGGGTGGAAAGAATGCTCTTGAGATCAACAGCACAAAAAGGAAGGTGTGATGGTTAGGCTAATGTGTCAACTCATCAAGGTAATTGTGCTCAGTTGTTTGGTCAAGCAAGCACTGGGCTAATTGTAATACAAGGACATTTATGGACTTTAGTTACCAGTGCGTTTACCACATGGATAGCTGATCACATCCACATCAGCCAGGAAGATTGCTGTCAGCAATGAGCGATGCTTTATCCAATCAGTTGAATGCCTTATAAGGGGAAGTGATTTCAGTATTCAGAGAGAATTTCCCAGCTCGTCTTTGGACAGCCAGCATCACCCAGAAACTCATCAAGGACCTTCATTGGACTTTCATCGGACCCCCTGGTTTGCAGCCTGCCTGTGAAACCTGGACTTGTGCATCCCCACCGTCATGTGAGACACTCTTATAAAATCTCATATTATTGACAGATATCTCCCATTGATTCTGTTTCCCTAGAGAACCCTGACTAATACAGCTTGGTACCAGGAGTGGTTCTTGAGGAACAGAGTCTTCAACGTGGGATGTCTGAGGTGGCTCTGGAAGTTTTATAATTGGCTCTCAACTCTAATTGGATTCAAGGGTACTAATGACTCCCTTTCCAATAATGAAGAGGCCGCTAACAGTCCATGGCATGAGCTGGCAATAGAGATACGCAAAATAGCATCACTGGATTCCCCTACTTCCACGCTTATAAGAAACAAGGATCTGGGTGAGAGTGTTTTCAGCACCTTAGAGTTTTGTGGAGTCAAAAGGTATAATGATGGTGGCTGACTCCTCCTAGATAGTCTGGATACAGTTACAAAAGAAAGAGATGAGCTAAAGGCTTCAAATTTGAAATTTAAATGCTTATTATAGTGATTACTCCCCTTCTGCTCCTTCTCCTGAGCTCAGACCTAGCAAGGGCCAACCTCACAACGCACTGCTCCATCCAATCAATTAGAATTCCATATCACGTTCACTGAAGACGTTGTGCTGGGAAAACTGGGGTTTGATGAATGATGTGAAAGTCTCTATGTGTGCTCTGAAAGAAAATCTTGTCTCCTATAGCCACAAACTTGAGATATCTGAGAATCAAGCTAAGACTTTCATTGTACGCATGGCAGAGTTACAAAAGAAACTAAAATCTCAACCCTGCAGGGTTTCTGCAGTTAAAGTGAAGGCATTGATTGGAAAGGAGTGGAACCCTGAGGACTGGGATGGAGACAT
>JAQZBX010018628.1:16256-34546 GCA_029593785.1 Cabassous unicinctus | reverse complement strand
TGTGCATCCCCATGGTTGTGTGAGAGACTCTTATAAAATCTCATATTATTGACAGATATCTCCTGTTGATTCTGTTTCCCGAGAGAACCCTGACTAATACACCCCTAGATAGACTAACAAAGAAAAAAGAGAAGATGCAAATAAATACAATCAGAAATGAAAGGGGGGGAGTTACAACTGACCCCGCAGAAATAAAAAGGATCATAAGAAGATATTATGAGAAACTGTATGCCAACAAACTAGACAGCCTAGATGAAATGGACAAATTCCTAGAAATGCATAAACAACCTACACTGACACTACAAGAAATACAAGAATTTAACACATTTAAAGAGATTGAAACTGTCATCAAAAATCTCCCAGCAAAGAAAAGTCCAGGACCAGATGGCTTCACAAGTGAATTCTACCAAGCATTTCGAAAAGAATTAACACCAATGCTGTTTAAACTCTTCCAAAAAATTGAAGGGGAGGGAAAATTACCCCACACATTTTATGAAGCCAACATCACCCTGATACCAAAGCCAGATAAAGATACTATAAGAAAAGAAAATTAGACCAATCTCTCTAATGAACATAGATGCAAAAATTCTCAACAAAATACTTGCAAATTAAATCCAACAGCATATCAAAAAACTTATACATCCTGACCAAATGGGATTTATACCTGGCATGCAAGGCTGGTTCAACATAAGAAAATCAATCAATGTAATATACCACATTAACAAATTGAAGGAAAAACACCACATGATAATCTCAATCAATGCAGAAAAGGAATTCGACAATATTCCAGCATCTTTTTTTTTTTATAAAAACACTTCAAAAGATAGGAATAGAAGGAAAATTCCTCAATATGATAAAAGGCATATATGAGGGAAGAGGGTGTGGCTCAGTGGATAGAGCCCCCGTTTACCATATGGGAGGCGCGGGTTCGCGTCCCGAGGCCTCCTTGTGAGGGCACGCCGGCCTGAGCTGTGCGGTGGGCTGATGCAGCAACCTCACGGCAGGAAGCGGGTGTGGCGCAATGGATAGAGCACCCGTTTACCATATGAGAGGCCCTGGGTTCGCTTCCCGGCGCCTCCTTGTGAGGGCAGGCCGGCTCGCGTGGCGCCGTGGGCTGATGCGGCAAGACCTCACAGCAAGGGGGAGATAAGCAGACACAGAGAAGACACGCAGCGAATGGACACAGCACCACAAGCAGCAAGGGGGGGATAAATAAAATAAAATAAATAAATCTTTAAAAATAAATAAATAAATAAAATAAAAGGCATATATGAAAAACCCACAGCCAACATCGTACTCAATGGGGAAAGGTTGAAATCTTTCCCTCTAAGTTGGAGAACAAGACAAGGATGCCTACTGTCACCATTGTTATTCAATATTGTAATAGAAGTTCTAGCTAGGACAATCAGACAAGAAAAAAAAATTAAAGGCATCCAAATAGGAAAAGAGGAAGTAAAACTCTGTTTGCATATGACATGATCCTGTACTTAGAAAATTCTGCAGGATCCAAGACAAAGCTACTTGAGCTAATAAATGAGTTAAGCAAAGTGGCAGGATGCAAGATCAACATGCAAAAATCAGTAATGTTTTTGTACACTAGTACTAAACAATCTGAGGAAGAAATCAGGGGGAAAATTCCATTTTCAATAGCAACAAAAAGACTCAAATACCAGGAGTTAATTTAACCAAAGAAGTACAGGACCTATATGCAGAAAACTACAAAACAATGCTAAAAGAAATGCTAAACAAATGGAAAGACTTTCCGAGTTCATGAATTGGAAGACTAAATATCATGAAGATGTCAATCAATCTTACCCAAACTGCTTTATAGATTCAATGCAATACCAATCAAAATCCCAACAGCTTACTTTAAAGAATTACAAAAGGCAATTACCAAATGCACTTGAAAGCAAAAGTGCACCCAAATAGCCAAAAGCATTTTGAAAAAGAAGAGCAACAGGGGAGGAATTTCACTGCGTGACTTTGAAACATAATACAAAGCTCCAGTGGTCAAAATAACACGGTACTGGCATAAAGATAGACACATCGATCAGTGGAATAGAATTGAGAGTCCAGAAACAAACCCTCACCTCTACAGCCAACTGGTTTTTTACAAACTTCCAAGTTAATGTTAACGGGACAAAACAATCTTGTCAACAAATGGTGCTGGGAGAACTGGATACCTATAACCAAAAGAATGAAAGAGGACCTCTTTCTCACTCCCTAAACAAGAATCAATTCAAAATGAATCAAAGACCTAAATATAAAAGCCAGACCATAAAACTACTATAAAAAAAATGTAGGGAAATGTTTTCAAGACTGTGTAATAGGTGGTGGTTTCTTGGACCTTATACCCAAAGCATGTGCAACAAAAAATAGATAAATGGGATCTCCTCAAAATTAAATACTTTTACACCTCACAGGACTCTATCAAAAGGGTAAAAAGGCAGCCATCTCAATGGGAGAAAATATTTGGAAATCACACATCTGATAAGGGTTTAATATCCAGGATACATAAAGAGATGTTACAATTCAACGATAAAAAGACAAACAAAAAATGGGCAAAAGACTTGAATAGACATTTTCCAAAGAAGAAATACAAATGGCTAAAAAAACACATGAAGAAATGCTCAACATCACTAATGATTAGGGACATGCAAATCAAAACTACGAGATATCATTTCACACCTATCAGAATGCCCACTATTCAAAAGACAGAGAATTACAAGTGTTGGAGAGGATGTGGAGAGATAGGAACACTTATTCACTGTTGGTAGGAATGCAGAATGGTACAGCCACTGTGGAGGATTGTTTGGCAGTTCCTAAAGAAGTTGAATATAGACTTGCCACATGACCCTGCAATACCACTACCCAGAAGAACTGAGAGCAGTGACACAAACAGACATCTGCATACCGATGTTCATAGCAGCATAATTCATGATTGCCAAAGGTTGGAAACAACCCAGGTGTCCATCAACAGATGACAAGATAAACAAACTTTGGTGTAGTCACACGACGGACTATTATGCAACTGTAAGAAGAAATGAAGTTGTAAAGCATATGACAACATGGATGAACCTGGAGGACATTATGTTGAATGAAGCAAGCCAAACACAAAAGGACAAATACTGTATGACTGTGTTACAATGAACCAAACATATAGTGTAACATATTGTATGATTCAAAAATAAATTTATATGTATTCAGTACATTTAATTGAGAAATGTATGTTTTTATTGAAAAAAAAATGAAGTGCTTATAAATGCAACAATATGGATGAACCTTGAAAATATTATGCTAAATGAAAGAAGCCAGTCACAAAAGACAACATAGTGTATCATTCCATTTTTATGAAATATCCAGAACAGGCAAATATATAGAGGAAGAAAGTAGATTTGTGGTTGCCAGGGGCTAGGAGAATAGGGGAATGGAGAGTTACTGCTAGTGGGTCTTGGCTTTGTTTTTGGGGTGATGAAATGTTCTCAAAATTACATAGTGGTTATAGTTTCACAACTCTGTGAATATTCTAAAAACCAGTGAATTATATACATTAAAAGGGTGATTTTAATGGCTTATGAATTATATTTCAACAAAGCTGTTAAAAAAATCTGAGTATTAAGTATAATAGACTCCAGTATATGTTATGCACTTATATTCTGTCTTCTTCATTTACTACCTGTGACCTTTAACTTCTTTTTAAACTTTTCCAATCATTTAAATTTCCTTTGTCTCTTTCTAACCATCTTTGTCCAGGAAGATAAATTCATTTTATTAGATAATAGACTCATAGCATATTGTAGTAGATAACATCTGCCAAAATGCACACTATAACTCTACCAGCTAACATCCCTCCAAAAACAGTGCCAGATTCTACCTGCTGATTGCTCTATTTCCCAAGGATTAATATAAACAGTGCTGGTTAAAATCTGTAAGGGGTTTTAGAATATGACAACAGTATTTGTTAATGTTGGCAAAGTTCACCGGACATTAGTTGATTTTAAAAGCAAAAGGAGTTTGGCATAACAGAATAGTGACCCAATAACAACACGAGACTTTTGAATTCTGTAGGTTCAGAATTTAACATAATCAGCTTCTAAATTTAGAATTGCGAGTCCTTTTCTATTAGGCATGGAAAATATGTTATTCAAAACATGTTCAGGGGAGCGGATGCGGTTCAAGCAGTTGAGCATCTGCCTCCCACATGGGAGGTCCCGGGTTCGGTTCCCAGTGCCTCCTGAAAAAAAAAAAACAAGCAAAACAAACGATAAAACCAACTCAGGGAAGCCCACATGGCTCAGCAGTTGAGTGCCAGCTTCCCACATATGAGGTCCCAGGTTCATTCCCTGGCCCCAGTACCTCAAAAATAAATAAAACATGTTCAATATTTTCTCTTGAAGTATGGCACCAGTTTCCACATTAAAACATTAATATTATCTCAGAATAATTAAGTAGAAATGAAAAACCTATTTTCAAACTTTGTTTACTGCCTGAAGAGCAGATGGTAATCTGTATTATTTGTAAGTAAATTCTGCCTTTTTCTGGGGAGGTGGGGAGAAGTGGGGTCAGCTCATAACCCCTTATCAATGGCACTGTGTTCCTGGTGGTTAAGCTAGAGACCTGGTTTTAATCAGCTGTGCCATATGTTGACCACACAGCCCTACACAGGCAACCTTTATAACCCGGCTAAGCCCCAATCTGCTCAACCAACTACCCTACAGAGTTATTTTAAGTATTTAATAAAACATCTCTAAAGCACCCAACAAATAGTAGGCACTCAATATATTTATTTTAGCTCCTTCCTCTTTGCTCTCCTCAAGGTAAAATACAGGTCACAAATGATTACTACTATAATAATCCTAATAAAACAAAATATCTGGCTTAATGTGTACAACTAAAGGTAGAATTATCTAAACACCAAAGGTAAACCAACGTTTATTTTATAAAGTGTTCACCTCTTATATAATCTTAAATAGGGAAATTATAGCCATTATGATAAGTTTGGAAAAAATAAACTAACTTTGGACTAATTATGTTGGGATTACCTAATAGTTTTATTGGGATACAACTGAGTACCCAGTTGGCAAAATACTGTAGATATTTCAATTAGATGGTTCTTTGAATAAGGCAATAATAACGTAAGGTTTGGCTGTATTTGCAGTTTCAGAATTTCCTAATGGAAGGCTTCATAATTAATCTTAGGTCAAAGCACGTCACAGTGCTGAAAGGGAACACAGCCAGGGCAAAACTCGGTGCCTACAAAATAGTCTTTGTCCTTTGAGACTAGACATACATGCATTCTTTCCCCCCCACCCCCCAAACGGCTCCCTCGTCTGTTTGCTCGTTGTTGTTGTTTTGCTCATTGTTTTTGCTTATTGTTTGCTCGTTGTTTATTTGTTTTTTCTTTAGGAGGCACTGGGAACTGAACCTGGGACCTCCCGTGTGGGAGGTATGCACTCAACTGCTTGAGCCACATCTGCTCCCACATTCTTAAAAAAAGACTTAAAACAACTTTACTAAAGACATGTGAAAAAGAGACAATAGAAATATTCAGATCGTTTTTTTTTTTAAAGGCAGGTAACCCAGGGACATGAATTTTAAAATATTTTTATTATAGGTTACATGTTCACAAGTTCAAAAATAAAAAAAATATATAAAAAGGGATATAGTGAAAAATCTCCTTCCACCCATCCCACAGCCACCTAGTCCCCATTCCGAGACCCCAAATATACAAACACTGTTAATTTCTTGTGTATCCTTCCAGATTCTTCTTATGCTTAAACAAGCAATGCAAAAATATATTCCTATTTTTTTCCTTGTTTTTCTACAGGGAAATAACAATGAGGTACATTGTTCTGTATCTCAGGGGTAAATTTTTAATCCTAAAATGTTTTAATACATATATGCAACAAATAATTTCACTGGGACAGGGATTTTTGTTCACTTTTGAGTGGAATTTTAAAAGAAGTAACAGAAATAAATCATGTTAACGTTAGTGGGAATCATAAATGAATACAATCTAAAGGGGGAGACAAAATTCAAGGGGGAAAAAGGGGGGGACTCTTACAAACCTCTTAAAAAATGTTCTTTGCTAAAATTCTGTGTTTTTCATCAACTAAAAAAAATCATTCCTTTACAGATGGAAAAAAAAATAAACCAAATATTCATAAGAAGAGGGATTGGGGATAAAGGAGATCAATTAGAAAAGAGAAGATACTTGTGTTAAAATGGACTAAATTTCAACACCTACTTTCCAGTTCATCGGACTCACCCAGGACAACTAACAAAATGATGATGGACAACCCTCATCCCAAAAAGCAAAGAGAATCTACAACTGCAAGCAAAACAGTTCCTTCCATCTGCCCCATAAGATCTAAGTCCCCTCTTAATCTGAAGCAGATCAGGCATCACCTGATTGATCACCTGATTGAAGAAAGAACAAATATAAGGAGAGAATTCAACCATAGACCAAGGGAGACTTCTTATTATTCTAGTAATGGAAGAACTTGTAACATTGATATAAAGATAATGGTTCCCAGAAGTTCTGAGGGGAGGGGGAGGGAAGGACAGGCAGAATATAGGGCATTTTTAACGGCACTGGAATTGTTCTGCATGATATTGCAATGACGGATACAGGCCATTATACATGTTGTCAAAACCTATAAAATTGCGTGGTGCAAAGTGTAAACGATAATGTAAACCACAGGCCTTGATTAGTAGCAATACTTCAATATTTGTTCATCAATTGTAACAAATGTACCACACTAATGTAAGATGTTATTAATAAGGGAAAATGTTGAGGGGGTAGGGTGGGTTATATGGGAATATACATTTTTAGGAGGTACCGGGGATTGAACCCAGGACTTCATACATGGAAAGCAGGCAATCAACCACTTGGGCTACATCTGCTCCCCAAGAATCCCCTATATTTTTTATGTAACTTCTCTGTAATCTAAAACGTTTTTAAAAATGAAATTTATTATATGAAAAAAATGGACTAAATTGTCAACTATGTACAACTATACATGCTTAGAACTTCAAAAATAAGAATCAGCAAAGCAAAAAAAACTATAAGATCTTACTTCTAAATTTTTAGTAATAATAGTCTCAGTTCAAATAAGCAAATAGTATAGTACTTTGATGTTTAAGTCATCATCTATTTTAGCACCATGTCGTCTGGAGGTTGAAAAAAAAACATCTTTTCAAAACCTTTTTCAGGAGTTTTAATGAAAAAATAGGCCATCACCCAGTGTGCAGTTTAAGTAGCTATTCTCTTGGGGTAAAACTCACAACAGCCAAGCACCTTTACAGGTAAGCTGATAGGTATGCAATCAGTTACCTGTGTCTGATCTCCCATCTCTACTGAACTCTTCTGAGTCTCCAGTAGTAACCTAATATTCCTGCAACCATTACTGCTTCTTCTCTAATTCCCACAGATAGAAGGCTGATCCATGCCCTCTACAAGTCTGTCTCTACTGATGAAGGAAAGAGGTTGGAATCTTGGCATACCACTTCTCAAAGATTGCTAAATAGCCTTTCCTTCAACTTACTTAAAAACAAAAAGCTTGTTTGTAAGCCAGATATTTAGAATTTTAGATGTATTATCTAAAGGGAACAGTGGTGGTATCTAGCGGTTAGCTTTTAGACCAAGAAATTCTATTCAACCCGTGATACAGCTGACATCAGCAATGAGGGGTTAAAAAAAAAAAAAAGAGCAGAAAACAATGCTGTTGCAATGACATGAACCAAAAAATATATATATAAATAGTTTAAAATTTTATAATGCATGCCAATGCTTAAGGACAGTTTATTTAGAGAAGAGGAGGTGGGTGGAGACTTCTGTGGAAGTTTTCAAAGGAATTACTGGGTGCACTCAAGGCTTTGAAGATGGAAACCACTGGTTCTTTATAATGTCTACCTTTCCTCCCAAACTAAGTTTCCTTTCCTTATTAAAGGCCTGGATTTACAAGTATCACCGTGATTATTTTTTTTTTTTTGCTCAAGATCAAAAATGAAAAAAAGTGGGATGGAGAAAGGACAGAGAGCAATTTTCTTAAAGCAAGAACTGAAAGACAAGGAAAAAAGAACAAGGTTAAAAAGAGGAGTAAACCCTCAGAAAGTGGGAAGGCAACAAAAGAGTATAGGAGGAAAGTGTGGGCTGCAGCTTGTGTACAAGGACTGTGGGAGAAAAGAAAGGAAGGGGAGAGATGTCAGTACAGAAAGATGTTGTCTGGCATTAGTATGTAACTAGGGAGCTCTATGCATGAAATTATATTAAATCAAGTGTTAACTAACTCTGAGACAGTTGATAACCTAACAGGATTACAAGAAACTTCAAGGTCACCTATTTGTATCATTGGTGGGAGCCTGGTTAAGCCAATTACTTCAATTTACTTTTCATCATTAAGAAAATTATTTCAAAACAACTTAAGTTCAGTTGTTTGAATTTCTAATTGAAGTCAACATTTTCCCCCTTATTTCAAGTCCATTATTTCTGCTGCTTCTTTAGTGATTACAATCAATGATGTCAATATCTTATCATTTCTCTTCTTCAACACCTTATATTTTAGAACTTAAAACACAAATATTGACTGGTCTCCATTGGAAAGATCTGTGCTTTATGCTGATTTGGATGGATGTGTCAGTCATCCACAAACCTTCACCTCGTCCCCTTTATTAGCAGTGTATAAATTTCCAAGATTGCTAGCCAGGTTTAGGAAATGGCAAGTGGCCAGGAAACAGTAAAATAACTGGTTCAAAAGTGCATGGAATCTATGACATTGGTTGGCTTTATAAACATGATTCTGTAACCAACGAAGCAAACCTGTATAAGAGAATTTTTTTAACTGCATTGAAAATCTGTATAAGCACATACAAAATTCTAGATGGATATACTCTAAAATGCTAATAGCAGTTTTTAATGAGCAGTAGGTTTACTAGTGATTCTTATTTTGTCTTTTTCTTCTTTTAATTTTTCTTTAAAAAAAAGGTATTACTTTGGTGATTTAAACATATTTTTAAAGATGCAAAAGGGTGACCATATAAATAAGAGAAAACAGATTTTAAGTATAAAATGGAATACTATGCAGCTGTCAAAACTAGTGATATAGACCTACTGTGGCATGACTTAGACATCCATGATAAAGCGCTAAATGAGAAACACAAGAACTAATTGTATAGAATGACTCCCTTTTTAAAAAAAAAAAACTCTGTGGACATATACAGATATACACATTTAAATATACATGGAAAAAAATCTAGAAAGATGTAAAAACTTAACAGTGGCTATCTTGGTGGGTAAGATTAGAATGGGGAGGAGGATTTATTTTTTATTTCACATGCTTCTCAATTGTTTCAATTTAAGGCATGCATACGTTTGTAATAAAAAAATTCTAAAAACCAGAAGACAAACTAAAATAAAAATAGAAAAAGAAGATGTACATTCAGTGCTTTCTTGGGAAATTCTCCCCATACTGTCACCCTTCTTTCATTCACTCCTAACTCCCACCCCTTCTAAGGATCATTCCTAAATTTCCTTTAGCTCATCATTATATGGCTTTATATACTGATCCTATATATACATGTCTGATGTTGGATGCTGAATCAGAAATTATAACATTTTAAGTTAACTTTATATTAATTTAAAAGGGAGGTAAATAATTAGAGTAATAAAGTTTCTTCTCATTTTCAAATTCAAGCAAGCAAATAAGTCCAGTCCTAGTTCTAAATTCCACCTGTACTTGGGAACATTGATCCATCAGTCTGTAGAATGGCTAGTCCATCAGTGAGTGAGATTTTGTATATTAATGTATTTTATATGAAATCCATTTCACCTACAGAAAAACAATTTTGGCATTGACTGGAATAGCAAATACAGCAAGAACCTGAATGGAAGCAATTAACCTGAATTATACTAATTATATGCTATGTAAATGCAGTGTCATTTCTTTTGAATCACAAAACAGTGGAAAGAATATTATTATCTCAATGGTAGAGGCATTCTCAAAACAGTGTCAGCCTTTAAAAAGGTACAAAATCTAGGCACTCAACCAAAAGTCTGTCAAATCATCCCTACTCTCAAGTTAAAAACCACTAAACCAGCCTCCCTACATTTTAATTCTCTACAAGCAAACTCACTTTGTGGCCTGAAGAAAGAGCTACCTATAAATACTTCTGCACTTCATGGTACATAGGAACTCTGCCCACCCATGTCATGCCAAGAGATGGTTCTAATCCTTCTCAGATTTTCTCACCCATACAGGTCTTCCCTATATTAATAGCCCCATTGGGGAAGGCAGAACTGTACCCTGCATGAATCCTTTACAATGAGATCTCACATATTATCAATTCCTTGCTCTATGACAATTCTCCCCACACCATCACCCCTTCTTTCACTTACCCACCACCCCTACCCCTCAAGGAAAATAGATTTTGGTTTTAAATAATAGAAGAAATAATGGTTATAAGAAGATGGACTAAGGGAAGTTTTCAGGACCTATGGGAAACAGGAAATGACCTGAAAAATCAGGCAAGGGCAAGGATACTGTGCACTTAACACCCAATTCCCTTTGAAAACTCCCTGGCACAGTTTTAGTCATGCAGTAAAATTTACTGGTTGATGCTCTGAATTGACCTTCAACATTTATCTGATTTGTGTGTTGTCTTCCTTGGAAGTGACAGTGAACTCAAACTTACTATTAAGTTAACACTACTTTGAAGTAACTACAAGAGATTGACATCTCTTAGATTTATCACTTTTCTCCAAGAAACAGGCTGGGGAGGAGGGGTAGTGAAATAAGAACAAAAGCTCCACCATAAGGAATGGAATAGGTAAAGGAAAACAGAGACATTGATTCGCTTAAAATAATGTGGGAGCTGTTTCTGTCAGGAATAACATGTTACATAATTTGAGTTTCATGAACCAGCAGTTTAAGTCAGTAATTTGCATTAGTTTTAAAAAAGTAAGAGAGAGCAAACATGAAGATTGGATGAAACAGGTAAAGTGGGTCCTGAAACAAGGCAGGTTTCAAAAGTATTTTATTCCACCCCCTCACAGAAGAACCTTGATAGGAAGATGACTCAGTCTGGCTTCATTAAGAGTCTCTTACCACCTAGTCCCCCTCATGGGAAAGGCCGCCCCATCTCTCATTTCTTCCTGATAGCCCTTCTCAATTCCTTCTACCAGGTAATGGCTATATTTTCCTCTCTAATGAAGGTTATCCATCTGGAGATCACACACTTTAGCATTCAGAGAGTTATACTTCAAGCTTATAAAGAGTTGAAGTTTTTTGTTTTAAAGTAATTGCAGGGAAGCAGATGTGGCTCAAGCAGTTGGGTGCCCACGTACTACCTGAAGAAAATAAGCAAGACAGTGAGCTGACACAACAAGATGATGCCGTGAGATGATGCAATGAGGAGACACAACAAGGAAACACAATGAGAGACACAACAAGCAGGGAGTAGAGGTGGCTCAAGCGATTGGGTGCCTCCCTCCCACATGTGAGGTCCCAGGTTCAGTTCCCAGTGCCTCCTAAAAAGTAGACAAGGAGACACAGAGAGCACACAACAAACAGACACGGAGAGCAGACCGTGAGTGCAAACAAGGAGGGGAGAGGTAAATAAAAAAATCTTAAAAAAAAAAAACTATTAAAGTGATTGCAACATTAAAAAAAAAACAAAAAGTAGTAATGTCAGACACTTCAAAAACAGTTACAATATCTATTGTCATTGTGTTTGACCTTGATCATAAATCTAAGTAGCATGAGTTCACTCACATAATGATCTGCAGTCCTTAAATTGACCATAACTAAGTAGAGAGAAATAAGAAAGCTGTCAACACAAACACTAAAATTGTGTGTCCAACCCAAACTCTCTCAAAATCAGAGCTAAAAAGATAGGATGCTTCAGAGGGAAAAACAAAACAAAACAAAACAAAACAAAACAAAAACCAACAATAAAACCTATTTGCATTTTCAAAAACCAGAGATGACAAATCCTAAAAAATGAGTTAAAAGGGCATTCCTGTTCCCTTTGCAGAAAATCTATTGTATCAGATACTGTTTACAATAAGAGGGGCCCTGGATTAGGTCTGGAAATCTCTTAGGCACAAATCAATTATGACGGTATTTTGAGAAGAATAATGTTTTTTTTGTTGTTTTTTTTAAGATTTATTTATTTATTTATTTATCCCTCCCTTGCTGCTTGTGCTTGCTGTGTCCATTCACTGTGTGTCTTCTCCATGTCTGTTTATTTTCCCCTTGCTGTGAGGTCCCGCTGCATCAGCCCCTCAAGCCGCGTGGGCCAGTCTGCCCTCACAAGAAGGCCCCAGGAAATGAACCCAGGGCCTCACACATGGTAAAAGGGGACTCTATCGGTTGAGCCACACCCGCTTCCTGTTGTGAGGGCTTGCTGCATCAGCCCACTAGGCTGAGCGGGCCGGCCTGCCCTCACAAGGAGGCCCAGGGAAGCGAACCCGGGCTCTATCGACTGAGCCACTCCCGCTTCCAAGAATAATGTTTTAAAAGAGCAAGAAATCTGGTCATTTGGAGTCACTCATTCCACAAATATGTATTACTGCCCCCACATGCCAGTCACCGTGAGCACACCTGCTCTCAATTCAAGCTCTGCCTCTTACCACTTGTGCAATCTTGGCTAAATCGTAGTAGTTCTATGCCTCGGTTTCCTTATCTGTAAAAAAAGGGAATAAAAATGTCTACCAACCTCACAAAGTCTCTCTGAGGAGCAAATGAGTATGTCAGGAAGCATTCTAAAAACCATGAAAATGTTAATTACCACTTGCTCTTGACTGAATTAAATTCATGATTGTCACTAATGTCTGTTGTGTCATAAATCTTATTAGAAGTGAGCCTTGCTGCTTCCAGGGGATAGTTCATAAACCTTTGAAAGAAGGCTTATAGTTTCATCTAATCATCTCCCTGGAAACTTAGAGATATTAGAGAAAGAGAAAGAATAAGTTAGTATGCTATGCAGATTTTGACATTAGGTACATAATCACCACAATGACACATCTGTCTTTTTCACCATTTTGGGTCTCCACAAAACTGGCCATCAGTCTAAGGCACTCTCATTTGAAAAGGGCCCTTTATTCTTGAAAAGTATTTTCTATATACCTCTACAAATTATAAAATGGACACCTACAAGGCTGACTCAGCAACTCAATTATACCAATTACAAATGGCAATAAAATTACAAAGCAGTATTTTTGTGCTGACGTGCAGAAAAATGTTCTATTGTATAGCACATTTCAAGTTCAACCTGAAGCTCAAATCTAAGCTATGCCATATCAATTACCAAATAAATTAGGCACAAAGCTCCTTTAAAAAAAAAATTAGGTTCCATGAAATGGCAGTTGAAGGAAGAGGGAAGTTCTGGTCTCTACAAAGTCAGCAGAAGGGCACCATGAAAGAGACCATCCTACGGAAGCCGCTCAGGGTCCTAGTCAGACCTGCAAGGAACAGGTCACATTCCTGGAGCTCCAGACTGACTTCCCCCAGGGAATGGAGGGATTGAGGCTTGTTTTACAGGAGTGGTATCCTACGGGGCCAAAAGGTATACCATATCCTAAAATATGCCTAAAACGTCCTCTAATGTTTCTAGTTGTTGCAATGACATTCGAGAAACCGAAGTATGCACAGCCTCTTCATCGCTATAATTTAATATTTTGAGTTAATCTGAGCTAATATCTATAAAGCGCTCAGAAGAGAGCGAAGCACACACTGCGCGTTAAGTGTTTGCTAACTAAATAAGGCATTTCGCAGACTGGTTGAGTGAATTCGCAACCAAGGACAAGTTAGAAAATCAAAATACACAACCGTCGAATCTTTTTTACCTTGACACAGATTTAGAAACTGTAGTGCTCTATTTGTTCTAGCATCTCAAATGTGTCCTGAAAGCTGTGCAGGACTGAAATTTTTCTCCTGGTTCAGAAACCACGGTCCAAATTTATATAATGAAAGAGTTTGTAAGTTTCAATTAATGAATCTTTCGCTTTTCTATCTCTCCAAATAGCCGCCACTTTGACAAAATCTATAATCTCTCGAAGCATTTCTAGAAGGTACCTGCCAATCCTAAAACCATGAGAATTAAGAAAGTCATAGTTACTTGAAAGGAGACGGAAGGGGTTCAAATCACTGAGAACTTAAAGAGTAGTAGCAACGCAGTCAAGTCTCAGGCGACAGGTTCACTGGCAACAAGTCCCCTAGACGCCCGCGGCCTCTCGCGCCCCTGGTTCTCGCAGGTGACCCGCACCTACATCCGACCTCACGTGAGGGTCCCCCGCCTTCCCGGTTCCCGGCTCCTCTGTCTTCTGATGCTGCGCACGAGTTAACACCCGCACCTTTCGGGCATTCAGGAATCTCAAGGCAGAGTCTCAATTAACCTCGAGGAAACAAAGACCGCAAACTCTCAGAGTCTGGGGCTGGGCGGGGGTATTGCTCTTTCCCTTCCGACCAACTCGGAGGTTTCCGGGGTACGAAGTGAGGGGGGTTACTGCCAGGGGACCCAGGAGAGTCACGTTCATTCCAAGTGAGAGGCAGCAGCTGAGGCCCGGGTGCCCCTCGCCCGCCGCGCGTCCTCCCGCCTGGGGGGGTTCGACGGTGGCGCCAACCCCCACGCCCGCCCACCTCCGTGGGCTCGGCGGCCGCGCACCTACCCGGCTCCGCGGGGCTGCGTCCCGGCGCGGCGGGCGCGGAGCCAAGCGGACTTGCGCTTCCTCCTTCCCGGCAGGGCCGCCCGGGCGCTGGCGTTTCCTCCCTGACGCGTCACGGCCGGCGGCGGCTCCTCCCGCAGAACGCGCGGGCGGCCGGGGGAGCCCAAGAAGAGCCCGGGTCCCGCAACGCGCGGGGCAGTCGCCGTTCCGGGCGCAGGGCGGGGCACCCGGGACGCGAGCTCGAGGCGGGCGGGGGCTGCAGGGGCGGGTGGCCCCACTCAGGCCCGCCGCGGAAACCAGGCCCCCCACTCCGAGGATCTCCGCACAACTTGGGCCAAAGCGCTTGGGGTGCAGACCCCCACCCCTAAAGCCACGGGCGGAAACTTCAGGGCTGCCTTCTGACGGGGGACACCAGTGGATCCTGCCCAAAAGCTCAGACTCTTTCGTGTTTCCCGGGGCTCAGACAAGCGTGACTCTTGTCCTCGGGTCCAAAAGCCGTGTGGCCAAAGCGCCGGGCCCGGGTGTGTGCAGCGAGCGGGACGCTGGGCCGCCAGCGGGAGAAGAGCCACCGCAGTGCTGGACTGGACGGCTTGTGGCTTGGTGTAAACTGGAAACTCAGAGAAGTGAATTATGTGTTCACGTAAATTAGTGGAACAGCTATACTTTTAGCGTTATTCGAACCGTTTTCTAAATTTTCTAACAGCAGTTTTGGCCTCGGTATTTATAAATACGAGCAAACTTTTTACAATTTGACATATCCTATGTGCAGAGAAATTTCCTCTCGACATCTTTTTAGATCCACTTTTTCATTCCCAATAATCTCTAAAATCAGCTGAGGCCATACTTCACAGATTACTCCTGATTCTTTAAGACGCTTTCATTTATCCTTTTTTTCCAGATAAAAAAAGAGAGTCACAGAAGGTCAATGGAGAACTAATAATTATGTGATTCAGTGGGTGCAGAGTAGAGCAATTAAGATTTTGAACTCGAGTGGGTTTTTTGTTTTTTTGTTTTTAATTTGGTTGGTTGGTTTTGGCCCACACCACCACTGTAATTTAGATTTTATCAGATATCACTTGAAGATAGTCTCAAACAACTATTTAAAGATTCCCATGTGCATATCATGCTTCAGATTTTGAGGCAAAGATCATATGATAGCCGAGAATTTGCCATAAATCTATGAACTTCCAAAGGTTATTAGAGGAAGTGGGATTTATGTGTGCCTTCCCTAAATTCAGGAAACATTTCCTTACATTTTAAAATGATATTCAAAGATTTTATCCCACAGGTAAAGGTAATTCATTTTTAATGTCAATTATCATGGTATGGCCTTTTCCTTAAAGACCATTCTAAACAATGGTTTTCAGTGGCTTGTGGAAATGGATATAAGAATACAATAGCTACAAGTCAACACTTTGCCAATGGTACTCTATATGTTTTCACATTGCTCCACACAATAAAGCATAGAGAAGCTAGAGAAGTTCGTTTCTTGTAACAAAAATCAATACATGATCACTGTATCTCTTAAGTAAAGCCATATTCACAGTGCTGAAAAATTTCTCATATAAAAGGAAGTTCTGCATCAGTAAACTCCAAGTGGAATGATTTCATTCTTAATTTTAAAGACAAGTATCTGGCTATTACCACATTTAGGCTTTAAAAACAACAACAACAACAAAACATCTGGGAATCATTACAGCATTTCCAGGATACATTTATCCTCCTGTTGCAAAGAAAACACACACATACACAGACCATCTCCCACAATTTTTTTTAAGATGGAAAGGGAGGTGAACTACAACAGAAAAGAAGTTGGTTATTTTGCCTTTATCATCTGAGAGCTGCAGCTTATTTGCTTGATTTCAACAGGAAACTAGAGGAAATAACTATATTCACAAAATATTAAAGGATTTTCCACTTAAAATTCATTTTAAGAGCACACTTGAAGGCTGATCACTTTGAATAACGATATTCACCTATATAGTGATCATACCCCTATTTTCCATGACGTTTCCAATTTCTTTTAAGTTTATAGTGTAAAAGTTGAATGTTCAGCTAAATCTCTAGCTGATTTTTATGCCTTTATAAAAGCTACCATGTAAATAAATTTTAAAAATAAAGTTATTTTGTCAGACTACATGTACCAATACTTTGAAAATATAATTCTGTTCATACAGGTAGGACAAATATTTTGTTTACCTATTTTATTTATAGTGTAAGGATTAAGAGCACAAATTTTGGAAACAGAAAGACCCAGGTTTAAGTCCTGGCTCTGCTGCTTTCTCTTTGGGCAAATTATTTCACGTCTCTGAGTAGTGGTTTCCTCATCAGTGACATGAGGGTAATAATAGTGCTTTTCCCTCCTTAGTAAACTGGTAATAGTGCTTATCTCATAGAATTTGCTATGGGGATCAAATAAACTTAGTAGAGTGCCGGGAACATATCATTTGGCTGATAGCATCATCACTACCACTATCATCATCATCTCTAAAACAAATGTAAAATTGCCAGTACTTTATATTTCATTTGTAGTAGTAAAAAGAATGGTCCAATTTTAGAACTTTAGGGTTTTTTGTAGAAGTCCTAGAACAGGGGGAAAAAAAAACATAAAAGAAATATTAAGATATAGTTATGTTCAGAATTTTAAAAAATTGGACTGACGGTACTATAAACTATTGACCAGAACATGAAAACAACAACAACAGCAACAAAAAACACCACTACCTAACCAGGTAATACAATTTTTTAATACATATCCCAGTGAAATGAGTACTTGGTTTTCGTTCTCCATTATTCAAAATGGAAAATCTTTTCTCTAAAATGGTTCCTCATATGGAATCATGACTTTTTACATGATATTAAAGACCTCTGTTATTTGTAGTTCTTTATTGTAACCTTGGAAGAACTGAGGCGCTTAACAACAAAGAAATGTCACTTCTGTTAGGGAGAAAAGTTGATAAAATAGCAGTCCCAGGACCTGAATGACTTCTATTCATAAGTCGGCTGGCTATAGAAGTGAAGGCCGGTATTCATTAGAATATTTGTTTTCTAGCAGATAAAACAAGACTAGAGAGGTAAGATTAATGCTACCAGCTACATGGTTGCAAAAGCAAAGATGTTTTTGATTCGTGTTATTTGCATTGCACTTTATCTTTCATCACAGGCATCTACTTAAGTGGGTCAGACATCACGAGTTGTTGCTATAGTTTCCAGCTATTTTATCAGTTTGATACCCCAATCTCAGCATCCCACAACTTCTTATAACAGAAAGCTATTTTTACTGGGAAGATGATTTAAGACATAATCCTAATCATGAACTGCCTCAGAAAATAATTTAAAAGAAAAGCCTGCTGTAAAAATTAAGAATGTAGGAAAACAAAAAAGACTAATTTATTGAATTTTCTGAGCAGAATAATGAAACACACAGCAACCCAAGATATAGATAGAAAAACTCAGATACTCAGAGGAACTGAAATTGAGACTGGTTGATACTGCCTTAGCACGGAACAGAATTGGCTTGTTTCCTTCACCTGGAAAATGGGTCAGAGCATGTTCTTTTTCTGTATCAGTGTGAGTGTGGGGTAGGGGTGGCCCAATGCCAGATTCAAACTGAAAACATTTTGAA
>JAQZBX010018628.1:0-16156 GCA_029593785.1 Cabassous unicinctus | reverse complement strand
ATCAGTAGGGAATAATAGCTTTTCTTAAACACTGTTCATTTGGTAACTCTGTGATTTACTGTCAATTATGTGCAATTAATGATTGAAACCATTTTAAATGCAAGGGCTTAATACCCTCTGTCTTAGAAAGGTGCCTTGGTGTTATTTCCTCAACTAATTTTCTAAGGAAGCTGTGTCTGGCTCAGCCAGATGTGTCAAAAACTTAAGCAGACCTAAAGAGATTATAACGCTTCATACATGGGAAGTCTCTTAAATGCCCCTAAGTTTTCTAGGTTAAATAGCCCTAGTTCTTTTAACTTTTCCTCACACTTTTTAATATATAAATGTTTCATGACTCTAATGTGGACTCTTTCCAAATTCTCCACATTCCTCTTTAGATGAGGTGCCCACTAGGAGACATGGAACTCTACAAAGGATCCAGTAAGTTCTTAATACAGTGAGAACATTCTCACACAGTTCTTCAATTCACACACCTGTAATGCAACCTAGTATTAGTCTAACGTTTAAAATTATATTTCATCATTATCAGACTTTAAAATGTGAACTCTAAATGCTTGTTTAGCCTCCTTTTATATCAAATTGTATTTACCCTATTGATCTCCTCTGCACTAATTTTACTGAAACTGTATTTTTCCTGGGTAATTTTGAATTTCATCATATTTGCTAATGCAAAAGGCACCCAAAGTGGACAGTGAACATCCTAGGGGTGCTCAAAACAATCTAATATGGTTCAGAAGAAAAATATCACAATGTCTATTTGTTTTATTTAAAAGGAAAGGAGGAAATAAAGCTTTATTATTTAGCATACATATCGACACTGGCACACTCATAAAGTACTTCATCAGCCACGTCATCTGTGTGCTCCTGAGGTATCCTGGGAACACTGGGCTTTCCGCAACTGGAAGGGGTTGACCACGATACCCTCATTCATTCATGATCAGTGTATTGCAGTTTTGCCTAATGTAGGAGATCAGATCCTTTCAGCGGAATCTCTATAATACTTTGTACTGAGATGGAGAGTGAGCATGAAAAATCTTTATCTTATAATAAAGTATTTCTAAATACTTGAGGTAAAAACCATAGATCTGGCTGAGTTCTGATCATAACTAGACCATGTAACAATGGACATGTTATTTAACATCTTTGGAGTTCGTATTCCTCCACTGTGAAATGAAGATAATAATAGTATCTACTGCACTGGGTTGTTCTGAGGATTAAGCAAGTTAATACACATAAAGCTTTTAATATGATATCTACCATCAAAGTAAGCATTACATAAGTGCTAGTTATTATTAGTTTAAAAAGTAGTTGAATATAAAGATGAATTATGCATTTTTCTCTGACAAAAGTACAAGAGCCAAATTTCCTTACCTTTTATGTGATAATGCCTGTGAGTAGTATGCTACACAATGGCTATAAAATACATTCCCCCCCCCCTCCACACACACACATACACACTTTTCTCTTAAGGTAAAGTGTTAGCATTAAGTAAGTGTTACTGCCTCCTTACCCACATTTTAAGTGTACAAACATTTTGAAAGAAACCCTTTGCAGAGAGCATTTTGAAACTATTTGGGAATATTTCCATCAATGGATTTTCTGTCAGAAAACAATGTATGTGTGTCACCTATTAAAACTGATATATGCATACTTTAAAAATTTGGCAACACAATCTTCTACTTGTTCAAAGATTTTCAAATAATGAGTTTCAGTGGGTCTTAAACTTATCTGTTAAACATGTAAAATGGAATGTCCTTAAATTAGTTTGTAAGAATTATTGACAGCAGGGAAAATGGAAATTTATTAACCAAACTTCAACAAAAATCTTTGTGGAACTGATTGATGAGATTGAAAAAAGAAAACAAGTCCTTTAATAGGTATGGCCAACCATAATGCGTTTCTTCCATTTAAGTCTAAATATCTTTTTTATAAAAAGATTTATTTATTTATTTCCACCCCCCTTGCTGTTTATGCCTGCTGTCTGCTCTCTGTGTCTGTTCATCTTCTTTTTTTTAGGAGGCACCGGGAACCAAACTCAGGACCTCCCACGTGGGACAGAGGTGCCCAATTGCTTGAGCCACCTCTACTCCCTGCTTTGTTGTCTCTCTCATTGTGCTTACTCTCTGTGTCTCCCTGTTGCGTCATCTTGTTGCATCAGCTAGCTGTGCCAGCCCATCATGCCAGCTCGCTGTCTTGCTCGTCTTCTCCAGGAGGCACTGGGAACTGAACCTGTGACTTCCCATGTAGTAGATGGGAGCTCAATCGCTTGAGCCACATCTGCTTCCCCTAAATATCTTTTTGAAATATCTTTTTCAACTATGACAACCATTAAGCTGAAGTATCAGAATAAACTAAATTTAGAAACAGACCTTCAAATCACTGTATCACAAAGTGTTAAACCAAGATTTTAAAAAAGTAATAAAGTACCAAGTAATAAAGCACCAAGTGAAAGCAAAAAGATCTTTATACTTTTTTTAATAAAATACCATAAAATTATTTTAAATGTATTGATTATTTCATACTTTTAAATTTGGAATTTATATTTTACAATGCATACATATATCAGTATAGGAGGTCACAAATACATAATTTATATGTAGATATGCATACTGAAACATTTTTAAGGATGGGTACATATTCAAAAAACAAGATGTTAGCTAACTTCCACCATTCCTACTCCTTGCTTTGGTATCATCCAGGAATTTAATCCCTTTTGTTCTCTTCTTCTTCATTCAATAACTATTTGTTGAGTACCTAGTGTATGCCAGGTAATATGCTAGGCTTCTAGAGTTAGAAATTTAAAATATAACCTCCACCCTCAAAGTAGTTTAGATCATTTATGAAACATATGATAAGGAACTATTACCACAGCCAAGCCCCAGAAAATCACCTGCTTCTCAGCTTCTTCTCCTACCTCTACCCCCAGGTCTTTAACTAGATAATGATCCACTGTGAATAGGCATTTGAGTTTGGAACTGGTCTTTCAACACCCACTTAGTTTTTATGTAGATTAAATAAATTATTTATGTCTTATTTCCTCTTCCAGATATCTGCAAAGACAATCATGTCTTTTTATGACAATCATGTATGAATATAAATATTACTGACTCAACAAACATTTCCCTTTCAAGGCACTGTGGAAGACACAGGGGAGGTACAGTGTACAAAAGCTATAAATCTACATTTTTATATGAAACTGCACAATTTCAAAATGCTAGCAACCAATTCAGATTTTTATAAAACACTGAGCAGGACAAATAAACCACATCTATTAGGCAAATCTACTCCACAAGCTGCCAATCTGAGACCCTAGGAATCAATACGAACCCACGGGGTAGTCCACAGTCATACAAAGATAGAAAAAGTAGAAAGGATTGGTTTAGATTTACGCTGTGCTTCTTGTGGAGAAAGTGCCCACTCTAACAACAAGGGAGACTTATCCTAGGGCATTGAGGCAGGCCAGAGAAAGGTATATGATTCACTTTTCCCACAGTCTCCCTAAATTAGACCCATCTAACCAATAATTAAGGCAACTCTAAACGTAATAGCTCACCTGTTATTTTTCTCTTTCCTCTTTCCTAATGCATAAGCACTTTTGGGTAAATCTCCGTTAATAGATATGCTTATCTTCTGTTTTTCTATATGTAGTAATTAGTTATAAGATTGTATTAATCATTTTCATAGAAAACAGCTTACTTAAAAAGTGGAATCAAATCATATATATATATAAATTCTTTTACATATATAAAAAAGTTAAGGCATATCCTAATATCTGTAGAGTAGAAAGAAACAGCATGAGATGTTAAAAATATGTATCTATTTATTTAAAATGGTACAATATCAAAAAAGAAAACTACAGATAAAACTTACACATATTTGAAATTGGAAGCTCTGATTTGAGAAACATGGAAATAATTTGAGGAACCACTGAGGGGAGAGTTGAGGTAGGAGACTTCAAGTTGTAGAGGAGAAACAATCTTTACCATAGTGTGATTTTTCTTCAGAAAATCTCTGCAGCCCCGAGACAGCCATGGAGGAGATGGACAGCTGATTGAACCTGGGTAGGAAAGGTTCAAGAGAAGGACAATGAGGCATAGGAATAGAGCTCGGGTGGGGGCCATACCATCTCCACTAGCTAGGAAAGGAGGAGGTCACAGGCAGAAAGAAGAGGCCAAGGGTGTGGTTAAGATGAACAGGTATAGAGTGAGTTTAGCAAAAACTTACTATACATAATTACACTCTTAATAATATTTATAAATTTCAAAGTACACTGCAATTTTCAAAGCATTTTTACATACACTGTCTGAATGTAGATGCAAATGTTCTAAATATAATCCTGACAAGTAAATATAGTACACCAGATCAAAGCATTCTTCAAAATGGCCAGTAGAGTTTATCTTTCGAATACACAATGAAACAATGAAAACTATAATATCATTATGTTAGAAATAGAAAGCTTTAAATAGATGATCTCAACAAATGTTTTGAGGAATTAACACTCTATTTGCCCATCTCCCTCTATCTTCTCTCTGCACCATCCCTTCCCAACCCTTAACACAGTTAAAATGATTTAGTGGGTCAGATAATGGCTTCTGTAGCCAGATTGTCTGTGCTTGAATAATGGGGCTGTAACATTTATAAGTTGCATGACTTGGGACAAATTATTTAACATCTTTGGGTTTCCTTTCCTCATCTGTATAACAGGAATTTTTAAATAGTACTTACCTCAGGGATTAAATGAGTTTCATAACTAAAATGAATAATATATACATGGATCATTTGTGTAAATGCTGGTCTCAAGGGCTCTATACAATTTTGATGAGGTTGTCCTGTTGAGTAAAACTATCAGATCTGGGATTTGTTTTTATCCTACTTACAAGCCAACCAAGTTGGCCTGTTACTATTTCATGGATGCTGGCAAAAGATGAGACTTCTGGGTCAGAGAAAAAGAACTATTTTATTCACAGCATAGCAAGAAGCATTAGCATGAATATGTTTGCAATCACTTCTTCTTGCCCTCAAGTTCCACAAGAGTGATATGGAGGACCCCAGATAGATGCTGTGCATGCAGTAGATTTGCATTACAACTGAGGGTAATTTACTGCTTTTATAGCAAGCAGAAAGCTAGACTGCTCTTTGTCTCAGAGGGAGGCATTACCTCATCCCTCAAGATGGCTTGCTGTAAACACAACCCTAAGAAATGGCTTGGGGTGAGCACAGACGCAAATGACAGAGTTGGAAGTTTTACAGATTGCTCCCTCCACCAGAAAAATGAACGACCTGTAAAATGGAATTGGAATTGATTAGGTGGTAATCCTGGAACCAGACTGGACATTTAGAACAACTACAGGAGTTCTGGATGAAGCAAGAGGCTGCCAAGAGTTCAGCTTTTGTAAGTGAAAGCCAAATCAGTGGTTAGCCCCTTGGTAGTGACTGTGGAAATGGTGGCCACACATGTGACCACTACAGGAGGAAGAAATCTTGTCCTGTAAAAGTTGGAGTTGAAAATTGAGGTCAGCCTGGGGGATCCTTGAGGGGCCAATACAGATGCTGGTCTTGAGTTCAGCCCTTTCAGCACAAGTAGCTCCTTGCCTCCCTCTAGCATCCACTGGGATATAAAGAGCCAATACACTTTTTTTTTTTTTGCAGGGTGCGGGGAGCCGGCTTTCTTTTTCTTGTTTTGTGTTGTTGTTTGGTCTGGTGGATCCTGAGGGACCAGTGTAGATGCCAGCCTCAGGTTCAGTCCTCTTAGCAACAGCAGGTTCAGGCCTCTCACAGGCCTCTCAGTATCTTCCAGGATGTAAAGCCAGTGAAACTTTTTTTAAAAATTGGTTTTCTTTCTTTTTTTGTGTGTGTTTTTGATCTGGCAGATCCCTGAAGGACCAGTGATGGTGCTGGCCTTGGTTATGCCATGACAGCAGCAGCTTCTGGCTTCCCACTAGCACCTCCCAAGAGACTTGGAGAGGCAGCACTCTTTTTTGAGAGGGATTTTGTCCATTTCTTAGAATTTATTTTCCTTTTTTCTTTTTCTCTATTTATTTCTTTCCTTGTTTTTCTTCTTGTTCTTGATGTGGTAGACTGAGAAGTGGAAGAACAAGATTTCCAGGTTACCACAACATAATACTTAGAATATCCATTTTTCAACAAAAAATTACAAATCATACAAGAAGACAGGAATGTATGGCCCAATCACAGGGGAAAAAAAAGAATTTGATGGAAACTATTCAAGAGGAAGCTCAGTCTCTGAAATTATTAATCAAAAATCTTAAACTCTCTTAAATCAGATTAATTAACTAAAGTAAAACATGGACAAAGAACAAAAGGAAATCAGGAAAACTATACATGAACAAAATGAGAATTTCAATGATGAAGAAACCAAAAGGAAATTCTGGAGCTGAAAAGTACAATAACCAAAATGAAAAATTCAATAGAGGGGTTCAACAGCAAATTGGAAAAGGCAGAAGAAAGGGTCAGAAAACTTGAAGATAAGTCTGTTGAAACTGTTCAGTTTGAGGGTCAGAAAGAAAAAAGACTGCAAAAAAAAAAAAAAAAAAAAAAAAAAAAAAAAAAAAAAAAAAAAAAAAAAAAAAGAAGAGGCTGAGGAAACTGTGGGACCATCAAACATACTGATTTACACATCATAGGGATCCCAGAAGGAGAAGTGAGAGGTAAATTAGCAGAAAAAATATTTGAAAAATTGGCTGAAAATTTCTCAAATTTGAAGAAAGATAAAAAAATATATACAAGTCCAAGAAGCTCAACAAACTCAAAGCAGGATGAAATGAGACACATTACAGTCAAACTGTCTAATGCAAAGGACAAAGATAGTATCTTGAAAACAGCAAGAGAGAAGTGACATATTACACACAAGGGATACTTAAGAAGAACAACATCTGATTTTTCATTAGAAACTATAGAGGCTAGAAGGCAGTGGAGGACATATTTAAAACACTGAAAGAAAAAGAATTATCCAAAAACAATATGTCCAGAAAACTTGTCCTTTAAAAATTAGTGAGAAATTAAGACAATTATGAATAAACAAAAGCTGAGGGAATTCATTAACACTAGGTCTCCCTTTTAAGAAATGCTAATGGGAATATTTCATGTAGATAGGAAAGGACACTAGACAGTAACTCGAAGGTGTATGAAAAAAGGAACTGTCAGTTAAGTAACTATATGGGTAAATATAAATGCCAATATTATTCCATTTTTTCATCTTTAATGCTTTCTTTTACTTCTTAAGTGGCTTAAAATTCAAATACATAAAAAATGAACACAGAATTGTTACTGGACACACAAAAAAATGTATAAAGATGGGATTTGTGACAAAAACAACATAGAAGGGAAGGACAGAAGGATATAAGAACAAAGTATGTGTAGGCTACTGAAGTTAGTTTGGAATCAATATAAATTAAATTGTAACAAATTTAAGATGTTCAGTATAATTCCCATGGTAGCCATAACAACAATATCTAAAAAATTTACACAAAAGGAAATGAAAAGAGATTCAAAATGTTTCATTATAAAAGATCACCTAAACAAAAAGGAAGGCAGTAATGGAAGTAAGAAAATAAGCAAGATAAGAGTGGCAATAAATGAAATAGAGACTAGAAAAACAATTGGGAGAATCAACAAAACAAAAAGTTGATTCTTTGAAAAAAATCATTAACTTTGAAAAACCTTTAGTCAAATCTAACAACAAGAGAGAGAAAACATGCAAGAAACTAAAAGTATAAATGAAAAATGGCAATGTAACTACTGATCTTACAGAAATAAAAAAAAATACTAGAATACTATAAACAACTGTACTCCAACAGGTTAGATAATCTAGATGAAATTGAAAAATTCCTATAATATACATAAGTTGAATAAAGAAGAAATAGAAAAACCTCAAAAAATAATAACAAGTACAGAGATTGAACTAATAATAATAATAATAATAATAATGAAAAACCTTCCACCAAAACATTGAAGACAAGATGGCTTCACTGGTGAATTCTACCAAAAATTTAAAGAAGAATTAAGACAAATCCTTCTCAAACTCTTCCAAAAAATTCAAGAGGATGGAACATTTCCTAATTCATTCTTTGAAGCCAGAGTTAATAAAGCCTGATAAAGACATCACACACACAAAAAAGAAAATTACAGATGAATTTCCTCTATGAATAAAGATGCAAAGATCCTTAACAAAATATGAAATTCAACAGCATATTAAAAAGATTATTTACTATGACCAAGTGGGATTTATCCCAGGAATGAAAAGGAAGGTGGTTCAACATACAAAAATCAATCAATGTAAAATACCATGTTATTAGAACAAAGTAAATAAAATCCAACTGATATCTCAAAAGATGCAGAAAAGGCATTTGACAAAATCCAGCACCCTTTCTTGATAAAAACACTCAGAAAACTAGGGATAGAAAGGATTTTCTTCAAAATGATAAAGGCCAATATGAAAACATCATATTCAGTGATAAAAGACTTAAAGACTTCTCCTTAAGATAAGGAACAAGATGACGGTGTCCACTTTCACCACTGCTGTTCAATATTTTACTAGAATTTCTTGCCAGAGCAATTAGGCAAGAAAAAGAAATAATTGGTACTCAAATTGGAAATGAAGAAGTAAAACTATCTCTATTTGCAGGTAAAATAATCTTATATATATAGGTAATCCAAAGAAATCCACAAGAAAACTACCACAAATAATAAACAATTTCAGCAAAGTGGAAGGGTACAAGATCAATATGCAAAAATCAACTGTGTTTCTATACACTAGCAATGAACAATCCAAAGTGGAAATTAAGAAAATAATTCCTTCTACAATAGCATCTAAAATAATAAAATATCTAGGAATTAATTTAACCAGGGATATAAAAGACATGTACACTGAAAACTACAAAACACTGCTGAAAGGAATTAAAGAAGACCTAAATAAATGGTAAAACATTCCATGTTCATGGACTGGAAAGCTTAATATCATTAAGATGCCAATATTGTCCAAAACAACAAATTGAATGCGATCGTATCAAAATCACGGCAGCCTTTTTTTACAGAAATAGAAAAGTCAATCCTCAAATTCATATGGAACTGAAAGGGACCCCAAATAGCCAAAACAATTTTGAAAAAGAACAAAGATGGAAGATTCATACTTGCTGATTTCAAATGATACTACAAAGCTATAGCAATCAAACCAATGTGGTATTGGCAGCATAAGGATATAGACAAATGGAATAGAATTGAAAGTCCAGAAATAGGACTACACATCTATGGCCAAATGATATTCAACAAGGATGTTAAGTACATGCAATGAGGAAAGAATAGTCTCTTCAACAAATGGTGTTAGAAAAACTGGCTATCAATAAGCAAAAGAATGACATTAGATCCCTATTTCACATCATTTACAGAAATTAATTCAAATGAACCTAAATACAATAACAAAAAAGAAATAAAAAAAAATAAAAAAAAGAAAAATAAAACAAATGAACCTAAATACAACGTTAAAACTATGAAACTCTTAGAAGATAACGTAGGGATAAATGTTCATGACCTGGGATTCGGCAATGGATTCTTAGACATGACATGAAAAACATGAGCAATAAAAGTAACAATATTAAATTCCTCCTCATCAAAATTAAAACCTTTTTTGTATTAAAGGACATTATCAAGAAAGTGAATGGCAACATACAGAATGGAAGAAAAGTTGCAAAAAATATATCACATAAGGGCTTAATATGTAGAATATATGAAAAAATTTTACAATGTAACAACAGAAAGAAAATCAGCCCAATTTAAAAATGGGCAAAGGACTTGAATTTTTTCCAAAGAAGATATACAAATGTCCAATAACCATATGAAAAGATGCTCAACACCATTAGCCATTAGGAAAATGCAAATCAAAGCCACAATGGGATATTACTTCACACTCACAAAGATGGCTATTATAAAAAACAAAACAAAACAAAACAACCCAAAAATGGAACGTAAGTGTTGGAGATGGTGCGGAGACATTGGAACCCTAGTGCATTGTTGGTGGAAATGTAAAATGGTACAGCCACTGTGGAAAGCAATATGGTGCCTTCTCAAAAGTTAAATATAGTATTCCCATATGACATGGCAATTCCATTTTTAGTTATATACCCAAATGAAGTGAAAACAGGGTCTCAAAAAGATACTTGTACACTAAGATTTATAGAAGCATTATTCACAATAGCCAAAAGGTGGGGTCAAGGCAAGTGTCCATCAACAAATGAATGGATAAACAAAATGTGGTGCACAGAGACAATGAAATATTGTTAATATACGGCTTTAAGATAGAATGAAGTTCTGAGACATGCTGCAACATGGAGGAATTTTTAAAACATAATGCTCAGTGAAATAAGCAAAACACATAAGGACAAATATTGTGCAATGTTGGATCAAGATAGCAGGGTGAGATGCTTCAGGGCTCTGTACCCACACAGAAGCTTTGAACAACCAGCAAGAATTGAGAGAAACATCTTTCTCAAAGCTCCAGAAAACAGTTAAAAGACTGCAGTAACAGGGTGAGCATCAAATCACGAAATAGGCACTTTAAAAGAAGTAGGATCTCATGATGCCCTGGCTGACCCTTACCATGCCCTTCACCAACTCAGCAGGGCCGTCCTGTGCACCTAGTGTGGATCCCTGGTCCCAGTTCTGGAAGAAGCAGAGTAACCCTCATGTACATACTGGGAGCTTATGTATCTGGCCCAATGTGTCTGATGGTGGCCAGAAAGACTTCAGGTCCCAGAACTTGCCCTGTGTGTAGAAGGCAGCTCACAGAACTCCCCTACAGGACACTGTGGGAGAACAGTCACATTGTGTTGGCAAGGGACTGCTAGCTGTAGGGCATACAGCTAGGAACTGTAGGGCAGTGCCCGGAACTGTGAGGAAAACTGTTGTCTAGGGAAGAGGAACATTCAGAACCATGTAAATGGGGGAATTTCTAGAGCCACACATGCCCAAAACAAGATGCATGTGCAGAAAGGATCAGGGAAGTCCCTAAGATTTGCCCTGGAGCTATTCTCCAAACTCTTTGTGTGGATAAGATCAGCAGGAAAGCACTCACACAGATCAGTCTGCAAAGACTGAGAAAGATGTTTTCTTTTCTCCTCCTCCTCCTCCTCCTCCTCTTTCCTTTTGTTATCTTCTGGCATTCAAGGAAAGTTCTGTCATAATATTAGTTGGATAAAGCTTAAGGAACAGACACTTTGGAATCTAAATTCCAGCAATAAGACATTAAAATATCAAAATGTCCAGGTTTCAACAAAAGGTTCCAAAAAATACTAAGATACAGGAAGTGATGGCCCAGGCAAAGGATAAAATTAAAGCATTAGAAAGCATAAATGAGAAAGACTTGGGACATAGCAAACAAATGGGTCATACCAGATGAAGACTTTAAAAAGTGTTCCTAACTATGCCTCCAAAGTAAAAGGAAAACATGGATAAAGAACTAAAGGGAATCAGGAAAACAGTGGATAAACACAAAGGGAATATAGAGAGATGGAAATTATGAAAATGAATTAAACAGAACTGAAGACCACAGTAACAGAAATTAAAAATTCCCTAAAGGGTTCAACATTAGATTGGAACTGCTAGAAGAATCAGTGAACCTGAAGATAAGACAATTGAAACCATCCATTCTTGGCAGAAGAAGGAAAGAATGAAGAAAAGTGAACAGGGCCTGAGGAACTTGTGGGAAACTATCAAGCGCACCAATGTACATATTGTGGAAGTCCCAAAAGAAGAAGAAAGAGAGAAAGGGGCAGAGAAAATATTAAAAGAAATGATGGCTGACAACTTCCCAAATTTAATGAAAGAAATGAATATACACATCTAAGATGCTCAACAAACTCCAAACAGGATAAATCCCAAGAAACCCAGGCCACAGCATATTATAGTCAAACTGTCAAAGATAGAAAATTCTATAAGCACAAGAGAGAAGCAACATATTTTGTACAAGGGAGCCTCAATAAGATTGAATGCTGATATCTCATCAGAAACCATGGAGGCAAGAAGGCAGTGGAAAGTGCTAAGAGCAACAAACTGCCAACCAAAAATTTTATATCTGGCAAAACTGTTCTTCAAAAATGGGGGTGAAATGAAGACATTCCCAGATAAACAAAAGCCGGGGAAGTTTGTCACCACTAGACCAGCCCTACAAGAGATCTAAAGTTGTTTTTTATTATTATTATTATTATTATTGGAATAATGAAAATGGTCTAATAATAATACAAGTGATGAAGGCACAACTTGTGATTATACCAAATACCATTGATTGTACACTTTGATGGACTGTATGCTTTATTAATATGTATCAAAAAATTTATTAAAAAAAAAAGACATCTAAAGAGGATTCTATAAGTTGAAAGGAAATGACAATAGATAATAGATCAAAGCTGCCTGAAGAAATAAAGATCTCTGCTAAGGGTAGCAACATAGGTAAATATATATAGATGCTAGTACTATTGCTACAGGATCTAAAAGGCAAATGTATAAAATATAATGAGAGACAACCACCAAGATGGCGGCAGAGTAAGGAGCTCCCAGAGTCAGCTTGTCCAACAGGGCAGTTAGTAATTACCCAGAGCTATCTAAAGCACCTGTTTGGGGGCTCCAGGAGACCAGACGAGCATCCTGCAACATCCTTGAAAGAATGGAAGGAGGAAACTGACCATCTGCAGAGAAGGTTCATGAGTAGAGCACTCCAGGCCGTGGAGGCTGGTGCCCATCCTACATTGGTGGCACAAGCCACCTTGGGAACTATTCTGTGGCTGGAATTGGAAACGTCACTTCACAAAAACAAGGGAGGAAGAGACGATTGGGCACCAACTTCAGCTACTGATTAGTAAATTCAACCAGCTTAAGTATAATCCTAGGAACAGCTAAAGCTTGAACCTGTCCAACTCAGAAAGAGGCCAGTAGCTGCCATTTTGACTCCGCCCCTGGCATGAGGGAAAACCAGTCTTCCCCTCATGCCAGGGACCGTCTTCTTCCATTCAGATTGGATTGTAGCTCTAGCCTAAGCCCCAGCCCCACCTCCGGCAGGGAGGAAGCTGGGAGGACATGCACCAGCCTCTCTGGGAAAATACAGACCACAACACAGAGGCCGGTGCTCATCCAACTCTGGTGGCGCAAGCCACCTCAGGAGCTATTCTGTGGATGGAGTTGGAAGCTCCTTTCCCAAAATCAGGGGAGGAAAAGATGGTTGGGAACTGACTTCAACTACTGATTAGTAAATTAGGCTGGCTAATGTATAACCTTAAGAAAAGCTAAAGTTTGAACCTATCCAAGTCAGAAAATGCTGGTAGCCACCATTTTGACTCTGCCCCTGGCATGAGGGTAAGCAGGGGCTGATTGAAAATCACAGTGATGGTAGGGACCAGCTTCTTTCCACCCAGATCAGACTTCAGCCCTAGCCTAGGCTTCAGCCCCACCTCTGGCAGGGAGGAAGCTAGCGGGACCTGCACCAGCCTCTCTGGGTAACTGCAGATATATTCTGCTGGCACAGATTGAATAGTCAGAATTCTACCAGGGCAACTGCGGTCATTTTGGACCCACACAACATAGATTGCTGCCAACACCTGCAGTGCCATCCCCACCACAGGCAGGGGAGGAAGGGGCGTGAAGCTTCATCAGTCTCTCTGGGCAACTACAGTCTAGGCCTGCACGACTTGGATTATTACACACAGCTGTGGCTCTGTCCCTACCCCTGGCAGAGGAGGAAGGTGGGAGAAGCTTCATCCGTCCCTGGGGCAATATGGGAGGCTAGAGCCTCCACAGCCTACAGCACCAACTACATCCTCGGCTACTACTACACAACCAGCAAGGGAGGAAGGTCAAGAAAGCCTTAAACTAAAGAGAGAAACTGCACTCAGAATAAATACATCTAGTAAGCCAAATGCCAAGACACCAACAAAAAAATTACAATCCATACCAAGAAACAGGAAGATATGGCCCAGTTAAAGGAACAAGATAAGCCTCCAAAAGACATAAAAAAGGAGTTAAGACAACTAATCATAGATGTTCAAACAAATCTCCTTAATATATTCAATGAGATGGCTAAAGAGATTAAGGATATTAAGAAGATATTGGGGAAGTGGATGTGGCTCAAGCAACTAACTGGGCTCTCACCTACGACATAGGAGGTCCCTGGTTCAGTTCCCAGTGCCTCCTAAAGACAGTGAGCTGGTGTGACGGACAGGCGAGGCAAGCTGATACAACAAGATGACACAAGAGACATGAAGAAAACATAATGAAAGACACAATGAAGCAGGGAGCAGAGGTGACTCAAGTGATTAAGCGCCTCACTCCCACATTGGAGGTCCCAGGTTCGGTTCCCAGTGCCTCCTAAGGAAACAAGGAAGATGAACAGACACAGCAAGTGCAAACAACTATTGGGTGGGGAGAAATAAAATAAATTAAATAAATCTAAAAAAAAAATCGGGAGGAGTGGAGGTGGCTCAAGCGATTAGGCGCATCAGTACCTCCTAAAAAGAAGACAAGCACACAACAAACAGACACAGAGAACAGTGGGTACAAAACAACAAGGTGGGGAGAGAAATAAAATAAATATTTTTTAAAAAGAGAGAGAAAGAAAAAAAAAAAGAAGACATTGGATGAGCACAAAGAAGAATCTGAAAGCATACATAGAAAAATAGCAGATCTTACAGGAATCAAAGGCACAAAAAATGAAATTAAAAATACAATGGAATCATATAACAACAGATTTGAGGAGGCAGAAGAAAGGATTGGTGAGCTTGAAGAATGGCCTCCAAAAGCAAACATACAAAAGAAGAGATGAAGAAAGGAAAGGAAAAAATTGAACACAGTCTCAGGGAACCAAACAACAGCAAGATATGTGCAAACATATGAGTCATGGGTTTCCCAGAAGGAGAAGAGAAGGGAAAAGGGGCAGAAGGAATATTTAAAGAAATAATGGTAGAAAATTTCCCAACTGTATTGAAGGACATAGATATGTGTCCAAGAAGCACAACCTACTCCCATCCAAATAAATACGAATAGATCAACTCTGAGAGACATACTAATCAGAATGTCAAATGCCAAAGACAAAGAGAGAATTCTGAGAGCAGCAAGAAAAAAGCAATTCATAACATAGAAGGGATACTCAATATGATTTAGTGCCGATTTCTCATCAGAAACCATGGTGGTAAGAAGACAGTGGTATGATATATTTAAGATACTGCAAGAGAAAACTTCCAGCCAATCTTATATCCGGCAAGACTGTCTTTCAAAAATGAGGGCCAGTTTAGAATATTCACAGATAAACAGAAATCAAGATAGTTTGTAACCAAGAGACCAGCTTAGCAGGAAATACTAAAGGGTGTGCTACAATCTGAAAAGAAAAGACAGGAGAGAGAGGCTTGGAAAAGAGCCTAGAAATGAAGATTATATCCATAAAAATAATTAAAATTTTCAAAAGAGTGGTGAAAATACAATATGACAGATAAAACCCAAAGGTCAAAATGGGTGAAATAAGAACTGCCTTTACAGTAATAATAGTGAATGTTGGGAAATGGATGTGGCTCAAGCAACTGGGCTCCCGCCTACCATATAGGAGGTCCAGGTTTCGATTCCTGGGGCCTCCTGGTGAAAGGCAAGCTGGCCCGCATGGAGTGCTGGCCTGCGCAGGAGAGCTGGCCCACACAGGAGAGCTGGCCCATGCAGGAGTGCTGGCCGCACAGAGAGCTGGCGCAGCAAGATGATGCAACAAAAAGACACAGAGGAGAGACAATAAGAGACTCAGCAGACCAGGGAGCTGAGGTGGCGCAAGAGATTTATCGCCTCTCTCCCACTCTGGAAGGTCCCAGGAACAGTTCCCAGTGCTGCCTAAAGAGAAGACAAACAGATACAGAAGAACACACAGTGAAGGGACACAGAAAGCAGACAGCAAGCACAAAACAATGGGAGGGGGGGAATAAATAAGTAAAATAAATCTTAAAAAAAAAATTGAATGTTGATGGATTAAACTCCTTAGTCAAAAGACACAGACTGGCAGAATGGATAAAAAAACATAAGCCATCTATATGATGTCTGCAAGAGACTCACCTTAGACCCAAGGATACCAATAGATTGAAAGTGAAAGGCTGGAAAAAGATATTTCACACATGCAGTAACC